>PVKU01015726.1:0-17175 GCA_004027475.1 Anoura caudifer | reverse complement strand
AGGGGAGTGGGAAGAGGAGAGAGGGGGACAAGGTACATAGAACAAGTAGCATAGATGGTGGGTAGAAAATAGACAGGGGGAGGGCAAGAATAGTGTGGGAAATGTAGAAGCTAACGAACTTATGACACATGGGCATGAACTAAAGGGGGGAATGTGGGTGGGAGGGGGTGTGCAGGGTGGAGGGTAAGGAAAGGGGAAAATGGGACAACTGTAATAGCATAATCAATAAAATATAATTTAAAAAAAAAGAATCCATGGTGATTCATAGGCTTTGAACCTGAACAACTACAGGAATGGCGGTGCCATTTACTAAAATGGGGCAGACTCGGGAAACAGCAGTTTGACAGGGTTCCAGGATGTAAGCGGGTGGGGGACAAGAATCAAGAGTTCTGTTTAGGACTTTTTTTTTTTTAAGCTTGAGATTCCTATCAACATATTTTCTTTTCTAATCCATCACTGTCTCAATTCTAGTGTCCCTTTGCCTTGGCTCTGCTTGATTAACTTCAGGGATTGTTTCTGTCTTTAGGAGGCAGAGAGCTGGTACCCTCAGATTATATGGTCTTGTTTGCAGCCTTATTTCAATCTATTATTTGTACTTTGATTCCCAATTCCTGCTTAATCGTACAATTATGTTTCTAGAGATCCTTGTTACTGACCTCAGTCTACCATACTCCTGAATTTAAACAGTTCCCTTAAAAGAGAATTGAGTGACTCAGCTGAAGTCTGAAACTCCTGACGCCCACAAAGTACAGACAGTCTTTCTAGCTGTCTGCTTCCTAAGGGCTACAGAGCAGTAAGAAATCTTAAGAGTTATACCAAAAACAATGACTGTGCCCTGGCAGGTGTCTCAGATGGTTGGTGCATCATCTAGTAAACCAAAAACTGAAGGGTTGTGGGTTTGATTCCTTGTCAGGGCATGTGGCTAGCTTGTAAGTTCTGTTTCCAGTCAGGACACTTACAAGAGGCAGCCCGTCAACGCTTCTCTCTCACACTGATGTTTCTCTCACTCTCTTTGTCCCTTCCTCTCTCTCTAAAATCAATGAGCATGAACTCAGGTGAGAAATGAAGGAAAAGCCAAACAGTGATCACAATAGATAAGAGCTCTCAGAGAACACAGCATGGCAGTCAGGACAGAAATCACAAAATAAAAGGGAAAAAGCAAATTTTATGAAAGAGTCACTTTTGAAAAAGCCATGTTGTTAATATGACCTCAATTTTTATTTTCACTAACACTAGGGATAAAAATTTTCATCGGTAAAACTTACCATCAAAGAGCCTGTCAATAATGTTGTACCCAGCCCGAAGATCTGATAAAGAAAACTCATAAAATTTGGTCCAACCCTATCAAAACAAATTTTTAAAAATTAAAGAACTATAAGCAGTTCAAAGATATATACGTATGCATTACTTCCCTTACTATCTTTAAAACAACGTTCATTACATGCTAAAAAATATCCTGAGAATTTTTAATAAAAATAAATCTATAATAATAATATTTTAAAAGATTTATTTACCTCCACAGAATGCAAAAAAAAAAAACTTTATAGTGCCATAAAAGTTTTTATCATTGAAGTATGTGGAAATACAGTCAGAGAACTGGTAAAGTAAATTTAGAGTCTACATACTGTATATACATTGAGATAGTTCCCAAAATTTTATAATTCAGAATTGTGGATTTTCTCCAAAAACATGAAAACAGAAAGGTGACAAAAATTTTTTAAAGGCTCAAAGGCATATAGCATTATTTCCTGTACATTTGACGCACAAAGCATTCATATTGGAACTACATAAAATATAACCCTACTGCTAATAATTACAATGCCTGAATTAAAGGAACATTCATAAAGATCTATATTTTCTCAAAAATATACAAAACATTTAAAATAATTTCTATGGGGCTCCCATTACTGAAACTACTTTATGCAATTAAAATGTTATGAAATGAACATTTTTATTGCATAAAAATAATACTATATGTCATGCTTTGGGATAAAAGAATGAACAAAACATAAATAATCCTGCTCCTCATAAAGCTTTCAGTAAAATGCGGAGTGGGAGGGGAAGAATGGGATGGATACAATCAATCACTCTAATAATGTATGATTATAAACTGTAATATGTGTGATGGAAAGAAACATACTTGGTATATATAAGAAAGAGATATGACATAACCTGAGAGGCCAGGGAAAGACATCCTAATGGGGACAGGACTAGAATCAACAGAAAGATAAAAGTAGATAGTAGGATAATAAATAAAGAATTTTTGTACTGGACTACAGTGGAGGTAAAGATACAAAAATAGTGTTAATAATGACTTCTAAATTTATGGGTTATTTAAATTGATGGTGGGCCATTCATTGATAAGTGGAACACTGGAAAAATAAAAGGTTTGGAAAGGGGTATCATGAGATCATTGAACAAAACTGTTCAACCAAAACTTACTGCTTGCCTGTTGTATACCAAGCACTATTTTGGTCAATGAGAAACCAACAATGAACAAGACAAAATCTGTGCTTTTGAGAAGCTTGTGTTCTAGTATTTGTATCCAGAATATGTAGGATTTTCAGTACTCTGTAGACCACATTTACTGACACAGTATTGGATAATTAATGATTCTTAAAATTATGATACAAAAATTCGAGAGATAATTTTTGTTTTTCATGTCGTATCTTCTGATAGGAATAATGTAAATTGTGGAGAGGTTCTCTATACAGCCAATCAACTCCGACCCAGTCCAGTTGGATACCCAGGCACTGTGCTGAGTACTCTTACAAAGATGAATGTGTTGGAGGCTGTTATCAAGGACTCACAATCAAGTAAGAATAACAAGATGTCAAATAACAATCACAAAACAAACTGATATTGCACAAAGTACTGTGTTAGAAGTACAATGTACATGTATAAAATAGAGGACATTATTTCTGTAACCAAATATAGGACTGCAATAAAAAATATCAAAAAATAATCTTTTACTAACATGAGAAATAAAACCTGAGTGGAATTAATAGATCTTTACTTCTGACAATTGGCATTTAAGGAAAAAAGAAAAAGAAGACCAAATGAGGAGAACAGGTAAAATAGAGTTTGTAGAAGTACATATTCATATAACATGGTCTTCAGCAATTAATGGTATTCTCCATTTTGTCTGCTTTTACCTCCAATTTTATGGTTTTCATAAGAGCAAACTTGGAATGTTAAAAAATAACATTTTTAATGTTTTTTGTGTGTATGAAAGTGAATTTCTGTATTCTCTATGGAGAGCATTTTGACAATATTTTTGAACTTTTAAAAATACATATTAAAAATACATATATAACAGTGTGGTGATTGCTGGAGGGAGGAAGGTGTAAGGGAACTAAATGGTAATAGAAAAAAACACAATAAAGATTAAATAAAAAAGTAAAATGAACAATGTAATAAAAATAAAAAATCTACAAGCATAAAAAAAGTAAAAATAAAAATACATATATTTTTTGACCCAAACATTCCACATTTAGAAAATGGCCACCATAAATAAGTGCCAAAAGAGGCAAGTACATGCAAATATTTTGTAACAGTAAATATTGAAAAAAATATGCATGCCCATGCAGCAATATAAAACAACTTAAAAACAGGTATACTGATATATGAACACAAATAATATTTTTAAATTACATATTAAATGGGTATTAATATTCAATAGTATCTAAAATGTACTATTTATTAAAGCAATTTATGGGACAGTGTTTGTAATGTGCTGCCATTTGAGTTAAAAAGAATATGAATGTATTAAAAAGCATAAAACATGACTGCATGTTTATATACCATCTCTGAAGGGCACCCCAGAAGCGGAGAAGAGCTGATGCCCTGATAATAGATGGCAGAAGGATAGAAGGGAGGAGACTAAATTATAATCGCAAACCTTTTCATAGCTTTTTAATTTATGTTGTGTGAATATATCATTTGATAAAAAATAAAATCTAATTTCATTAAAAATATATATTTTTCTCAATAAAAGTACATCATTATCACTACCTTCAGATATCCATCAAGATTAACTGATACATTAGGGTGAGGATGAATGTCAGAAAAAACGGCAGCAAAAGCTTTAGAGAAAGGTAGTGCTGGACATTTCCAATCTCTTATAGGTTTTTGGGTATAATTCCTTCAGCAAGTTCATTACCTTTGAGATCCATTGTCCTAATTTGTAAAATGAGAAAATTAAGAATATGTCCCCATAAAGGTAGTATGTAAATTCTATGAAACAATACATTGCTATTATTATTTACTATTTTATGACTCTGACATACATTTATTGACAGACTATGCACCGGGCATTGTGTTAAGCACTTCTGAACATACACTATTTTCATTCGATCATCACAACAAAGGTACACATGATTATTGTTCCCATTCTGTAGCTGAGGAAACTGTTGCTTATTGGGGTTAAAGTAATTTACCCAAGGTCACATAGCTAGAAAATTCTAGGGTCAGGGCTTAAACCCAAGTCTGTAACTCTATAATCTATACTCTTATTTTGACATGTAACTGAAATAGAGAGAGGCTAAAAGGGAGGCAAGTAGAGAGAGAAGTTTGAGGAGAGATTATCCCAACAGAATCAGAAGTTGGAAAAAAGAGGATGGGAAAAATACGAAGATGAGAGAATAATGGAATTGGTGACTAAAATAGACATCTGGCAAGAACAGATTACTGGTACCAGGAGGCCTGCCATGGCATGCGGTCTATTATTGCTTGTAAGAACAGTGACAGCTAGGGCCTCTGGTGAGAATGAGCTTGATGAATCCAGAAGTCTAGTGTGACTGAGGTGTAGAGAACAAGTGGGAACAGAGGGCTAAGAAGATGGTGAAAAGATAGGCAAATCCTTCCTTCTGGACCATGGGAAGGAATCTGCACATTTTTTTCCCAGATACAACAGAAAGCCACTTGATGGCTTTTAAGGAGAGCAATAAAATAATTAAATTTATATTTAAAAAATAATTCTGGATGCTAAATATAAGACATGAAAGGCTATCTCAGAAAGTGGTACAGGTGAACTCTGACCCATGTGGCTCAGTAGGTTGGGCATCCTTCCTCAAAGGGAAAGGTTGCCAGTTCAATTCCCAGTCAGGACACATGCCTGGGTTGCAGGTTCGGTTCCCAGTTGGGGTGCATACAAGAGGCAACCAATCCAGGTTTCTCTCTCACATCAATGTTTCGCTCCCTCTCCCTCCCTCCCCGTCTCTTTAAAATTCAATAAATAAAATCTTTAAAACAAAAAAGTAATACAGGCTAGAGGTAATACAGTTTATAGAAAATGGTAAAGAGAAATGACAAATTTGAATTATGTTTTGGAAGTAGAATCAATAGGACTTGATAATGGATTGGGTAGGAAGGCTAAAAAAGAAATCAAGAACTCCTAGGTTTCTAATTTGAAGAAGTAAATGGAAATCAATACCTTTTATTGAAAGAAATATACTAAAGGAAAAACAGGTATGGGGAATTCAGTTGAACACTGAGATGTCTGTTAGACATAAAACTATAAGAATGATGCCTAACAATTACTGAGGGCTTATGATGGTTTTACACATTGTTCTGAACACTTTAATTTAAAGAGATATAAACTAGACAACTATATGCAATCCAGGAGATTAACAGAAAAGATTGAGTTAGAGATATAAATTTATGAATTACGAGCCAAATTATGAAGTAATGCTAGCCACTTCCACTAAATTATAAAAATATTCTATTATAAAAAATATGTACAACTTGTATGCAAGACTAATCTTACTTACCTGTGGAATATAATTTCTTCTTTCTTGACACGCAGCATGAAACCAAGCAAAACTGAAGAGAGCATGAGCTCGATGTATATTACCTTTTTTGCTAATTTGCTCAGGAGTCCAAGATTCATAAGTACGCATTAAATTCTTCTTTAAACCTGGAGGTGACTAAAGAAAAAAATAACAGATATCATATTATTTAATAATAAAATGAATCGGTCAATCAATGAGCGGCAATGAAATTAGCAACAACCACACATTGACATTTCTCTCTCTTTCTCCCTCCCTTACTCTCTCTCTAAAAATAAATAAATACAATCTTTAAAAAAATGTACTATTAAAAAATAAAATGAATCGGTATTTAATACATTTGAGAACATCCTTTATTTTTTTTAAAGGTTTTATTTATTTACTGTTAGAGAGAGAGGGGAAGGGAAGGAAAAAGAAAGGAAGAGAAATATCAATGTGTGGTTGCTGCTCATGGGCCCCCTACTGGGGACCTGGCCCACAACCCAGGCATGTGCCTTGACTGGGAATTGAACTGGCAACCCTTTGCTTCTCAGTCCAGCACTCCATCTACTGAGCCACAGCAGCCAGGGCTGGGAACATATTTTAATGAAGAAAATTTTACATATTACCAAACTGACTTAAATTGTTATTATGTTACTTAAAAATGTACAAGTATACAACTCCTTACACCTAACAGTTCATCTCAATTATAAATCAAAAATATATTTTAATTAAAAAAAACCCCTATAAACCAACAATATTCAAAACAACTAAGTTTTATACGATCATTAAGGCATTTTACTAAAATGGTCTTTTATTTAGTGCATATCCAAATTTACTTTTTTACAAGTGAAAATGTTTTATTTATGAAACATTTATAAAATATTATCATAAACAGGTCAAATTTTCTGAGAACTATTCAATAAAATATGACATTAACAGAAAACTAAACAACCATTTAGAGTTTTTAAAGACACTATTCTAGGGATTATACAAAATATATCAAAATATAAATGACAGAGAAAAAGCATACAAAAATAGACTATTTGAAAAATAACAAAATGGAAACATTAATGTCAAATTATGAAACAAAGACAAAGATATACTTGACTACAAAGTCACAGATATAAACTAATTTTGATAGTTATGCAAGTAAATATAAACCAACTGAGCATTCAACATAAAAGCAGAAAAAAGGAAAAATAAAAGCAAATACAATCTAAGGAAAACATTAAGAAGAAAAAATAAAGAACAACGCAGCTAATTCAGTGAACAAAGAAGGCAAGTATGGCAACAATTATTTGGAATAAATTTTTAAAATGTTCTTGCAACTAATCAAAAAAAGAAGAAATTAACAATAGAATAGAAATTTAACCATTTTAAAGATAATAATGTACAATTATGTATGTTCATATATGCATATAGTCATAATTTTGTATATACATAGTAATAACAATGCACTATGCTATTTCCTAGCAGAAAATTATCTACACTGATATAAGAAATAGCAAACAAATTCACCAAACATTTAAATAAAACAAAACATTTCCATGGAAATACCATAAAATTATCTCCTTAAAAGGATCTTGGATAAGACTGAACTTTCAATTCATTCAAGGAATAGTTCCCGTGATATATTAACTCATTAATTGAAGTATTTACTGTGTTCTTCCTACATTCTAAGTATTATATGATAAGAAAAGAAAGTAAAACAAAACAAAACCTCCCATGCTTATGACTTGCTCATGAAATCCAGTTCTAGAATGCAGTTTAGTAAAAGAGTACACTGGGACAGTGGGTAAAGAAGATTTGTAAAGGTTATCTCTCACTAGACATTGTAATGACACTCATTCAATTAACGTACTTCCAAATATTAAATCATCTTTGCATTCCCTAGATTAATCCCATCCCTCTTTCTCCTTAAATAACTTCAGATGGAAAAGACATACTAATCTAAAATAACAGGTAATTATAAACACTAATAAAACATTTTTATTAAGAAAAATATTTTATACAAAGAAGTTTCTACAAATTGAGAGAAAATGAAGGCAGAACCCCTTTTTACAAATTTTAAGAAGTTTTTATGCCCTGGCTGGTGTAGCTCAGTGGATTGAGCGCGGGCCTGTGAACCAAAGGATCACAGTTTGATTCCTAGTCAGGGCACATGTTTGGGTCGCAGGCCAGTTCCTGGCAAGGGACGTACAAGAGGCAACCATACATTGATATTTCTCTCCCTCTCTCCCTCTCTCCTTCCCTTCCCCTCTAAAGATAAATAAATAAAATGTTTAAAAAAAAGAAGAAGTTTTAAATCAGTATATTATTTATGACTTTGACCAGTTATATGATATTGTTATAAACACATATAGTTTTGGATATATCAGGTTTAAGAAGGATCTACCAAGCATTACTTGTTAGAAGGATGTATAAATTAATGAATGGAAGGAAAGAAGAAAACAAACACTGGAAATCTAGCTTAACTATGACAAAAAACACATGAAATAAAAACTGGATATCCATGTACAAAAGAATAAAGTTAGACTCTTACCATACACCATATGTAAAAATAAAACAAACCTCAAAATGAATTAAAAATCTAGATGCTTAAGACCTAAAACTAGAAAACTCCTAGAAGAAAACAGAGGACAAGCTTCATGAAATTGAATTTGGCAATCTTTTTGGATATGACATAAAAAGCACAGACACTGAAAATAAGAACAAACAAATGACACTATATCAAACTTAAAAATATCTATGCATCAAAGGAAACAGTGAAACAGCAAACCTGTAGAATGGGAGAAAATACTTGTAAACTATGTATCTGGTAAGGAACTCCAACTCAACTCTCAACTCCAGAGTATACAGGGTAAGGAAAAAATAGGTTTACAGTGTGAGTATGCAAAACAAAGTTCATTCTTATATTATTATTTATTGTATTATTTTTTCATATGAACAATTGTAAACCTACTTTTGGCCACCTTGTAAGGAACTCCTACAACTCTACAACAAAAACACTTATTAAAAATGGGCAAATGACTCAAATTAGGCATTTCTCCAAAGCACATATACAAATGGCCAACAAGCATATAAAAAGATGTTCAACATCACTAACATCAAGGAAATGTAAAAGAAAACCACAGTGAGCTATCACCTCACAGCGTTAGAAGGCTGTTATTAAAAACGCACATACACAGAAAAAGAACAACTGTTGTCAAGGATGCTGATACAATGTGCATTGTTGGTAGGAATGCAAAATGGTGCACTACAATCAAAAACAATACGGAGGTTCCACAAACAATTAAAATTAGAATTACCATATGATCCCACAATCCCACTTCTGGGTATATATCCAAAAATAATCGAAAACAGGATCTTGAAGAGTTATTTGCCCACGCATATTCAGTGCAGCATTATTCACAATAACAAAGAGGTAGAAGGCTAAATGTGCATGGACTAAAGAATGGATAAAGAAAGCATACAATATACATACAGTGGGATATTATTCATCCTTAAAAAAACTATGGTGAATGAAGGGGAAGGGGGGAGGGTAGAGGTGGAAGAGGATAAAAGAGAGATGAGTGATAAGGATAAAAATACAATAAAAATACATTTAAAAAATAAAAAGAGCCCTGGCTGGTGTAGCTCAGTGATTGAGGGCAGGCCTGTGAACCAGAGGATGGCAGTTCAATTCCCAGTCAGGACACATGCCTGGGTTGCAGGCCAGTTCCCGGCAAGGGAGGCATGAGAGGCAAACATACATTGATATTTCTCTCCCTCTCTCTCTCTCTCTCTCTCCTTCCCTTCACCTCTAAAAGATAAATAAATAAAATGTTTTAAAAAATAAAAAAAATTAAAAAGAAAAAAAGGATGAAATCCTGTTGTATGATACCCATGGACAAACCTTGTGGACATAATGTCACATAAAGTAAGCCAGTTGCAAAAAAACACAACAAATCCACTTATATAAGATATCTTAAGTAGAAAAACCCACAGAAATGGGAAGTAGAAAGATGGTTGCCAGGGGTGAAGAGAGAGGGAAATGGTAAGTTGTTTTCAATGGATACAATCTCAGTTTTGCAAGATAAACAACTTCCATAGATCTGTTGCACAGTAGGGTACATATAGTTAACACTACCATACCAAACATTTAAAAATTGTTAAAATGGTAAATTTCATGTTATGTGTCTTCTACTAGGATAAAATCAACAGAAAATATAAAATGTGAAAGAAAAATTAAATTTATTTTTATAAATGCCATCTTATACTGTTATTTATTTATATTAACCGCATCAAAATGTAAAGTTTTGCATAATAAATGGTTGTTTACAGAACTTTGGAAGGCATGTAGAGATTACTGCACATATACAACTAGTGGTTCAAGTTTTAAATCTTACCTCATATGTTATCTTCAAACTTGACTGTAATAAAATAGGAGTAAAGTTGGGATGAACTTCTGCAGTGAGCCAAAGACGAAAGGTATCTTTAGGCTGAAGAGTATTCAATTCCTTGTTTATAAAAACAACAATAAAAATCTACTTAAACACATACACACAAATTTCCATTTTATAAATATACTATTACTAAATAATTTTTCTTACTAAAACCTTTCTGTGACTTTTTGATGTATTACTTAATGTGCCGATTATATTTATCTTAAATATGCATCTTTTCTATTACTAGCTTAGTATAATAGATAAGAACTTGACCTGGACCTTGGCCATAGGCTTGAACTCCAAATTCTGCCACTCATTTACTATGTGACCTTAAGTTCTATGACTTACACCGCTGCTGAGCAAGAATAATAATAGTAACTACCTCATAGTACTGTGTAAAATACTTAGAACTGCCTGATACATAGTAAGTACAAAATAAGTGATAGCTATAATTGCTATGGAAAGTCACCTTTAGGCCTCCAGGTTCCCATTGTTTCAATTCACACTTCCACAAAAGTTATATAGGTTTCTTTATTTTTAGTGTATCCTATTGCATACGATATAAATTGAAAAGTTTACCATACAAATTCATCTGTCCCTGCTATATGCTTTGTCACTTATTCAAATTTTTATGCCTCTGTCCTTCCTGATTATATTTTTTCTGCCTGTTATTCTCTTTATAACCTGACAAATTCTTAACAAAATAAATAAATGAAAGAATATTAGTAAGAAATGTTAATAACTAAAAAATCTCAATAGCTCCAAAAGTGAAGTCTAAAAATCATTTAAATAAATATAATCTATGTCTAATACTAACATTCATTATTAATGTGAACTTTTAGAGTTAAGATGACCAAAAAATGGCAAAAGAATTGAGCATAAAAAATATCATGCTTGCTTAAAGTCCTGAATTATAAAATGATCCGTACCTAGTAATGATTTTAAAATGTAAATTTTCAAAATGTAAAGTTTTACCTTTGGTTAGCATGTTTTGCTAAAAGTTGATAGAAAAATACATTTGTGATATAGTTGTATTTAAAATAAACTTGTAAATTTATATCCCAATAATTCATCCAAACTTTTCAGAAGAAGCAAAATTTTAAAAATAATTTTTGCACGATAACATAATTTTGTTTTATTTTAAAATGTTGTATTTGTGTATGCAACATTTTCTTTATAATGTATACTATAAGTCAATCTAAGTTGAAAAACAATGGCATAAAACATGGTAATATTTCTGAAACAACTACTTTGTGCCAATAACTGTACTGGGCAGCATTACAAATATCATCCATTATAAGCCAGACTTCTCCCCCTTGTTCAACGAGAGAAAACTGATGGTCAGAAAAGTGAAGTAAAAAGAGATGGAAATGAACTGAGGTCTATATGATTTTGTAGTTCAAGTTCTTGCCACCATGTCTTGCCACCTCCCCAAAAGATTTAAGTGCCTAAATCTCTTTCACTTAAAATTTAAAAAATTTTAAACTTGTAATTCAATCTTCCTATATGCCAAATGTTAAGATTAACTAATAACTGCAATTATACTTTACATAAATTAACAGTTATCAACATACTATTTAAAACAGAAAGCAAGATTCAAGTATTCACAGGTCTTATTTATATATTTTAAAACATGATTCCTCAGATATAAGATGTATACTTTCACATAGTAGTTATTTTTACAGAATGTTGAAGTAATAATGAATATTTAAATATTTATATATACCTCAGTTCCAAAATCTATGAGTTTTGTTGATTAGAAGTAAAGAATCATCATGGGCCATAATTCATTCATTCAGTCATTAACTCAAAGACTTACTATTTTGTGTAAGGTGCTATGGCTGCAGCTTATTAGGATGGCACAAATTTTTAACACTACACAACTAGAGTAGGGCCTCCCTCAAACCACATATTCTGTTTGAATCTATTCCAAATAATACTTTTGTCAGATCAATTAAATTATTAATTCCCCAGCTAAAGACCTCCTTTGACTCTCTATGTCCAAGGACACAAATTCCAAATACTTCTGCATGGTTCTCAGCATATTCTATAACCTAAACCCTTCATAGACATCTAACTCCATTTCCCCACACTGCCCTGCCAGGCCCTTCTAGCATATGCAAGGGCACCTTCATTCCTTGCACTAGGTATAAACATCTCCACCACTAAGTCTCTACTTGCATTGCTGCAATTAAGCAGGAAGTCATCCCCCACTCTCAACAGTGAGCTCACCCACACAGAGCCTTCACATAACAATTGTCTTCAGAGCCACCTCTAACTACCCGAGGCCAAGGTCATTTTTGTTAAATCAACACTGGTCTTAAATCCAGGCATGCATTTAATATCTACCCAGCAATTAGTTCCATTTTAAGATTATTTTCATGCTGGGGCCACTGAGTTAAATGAAACAATCACTTTGGTTTACATTCTAGTTGTCTTAGCAACTACAATGTTCGTTCCACAGTTCCCTCTGACTTCTCTACTTCTTTCCTCACCACTCAGGCACAACAAAACCAGAGCATAAAGAGAAAGTAATGTCATAAACAGACCTTCTACAATTCCTTTAACTCACTTCCCTATTTTTTTTCTGAAAAAAATTGTCTAAGTCTCCCTTTAATAATGATTAAGAATTTCTTGGCTTTTCTTTCCTAAATGCCTTTAAAAAACAGAGTTTTATAGACTTTCTACTAAAAGAACCATCTTGGTTTGTAAAAGGTACATATTTATTAAGAAAATACCTAAATTTTAAATGATTTCTCAAATACTAATTTTTTAAAAAATATCATTATAAATAATGCATGACATATTTTAATACTGATGTCCCTTTAAAAATACTGAATTGAGTAAAGTTGGTATTATTTGTACCACGTCTATCTGAATCTACCTTTTCCAGAACTGGGAGCCAAGATACCACAAGATGTAAGTTCTTCAAACAGAGCCAATCTCCATTGTGGGCACATTCTTTCAGCATTTGAATTGCTAAATCAGCTTGACCTTGACCCATGGCAACCTGCAAAACAAAAACAAAAACAAAAAAACAAAACTAAAAAGTAAATATGATAACATGTTATAGCATGTAATCAAGATTCTCATTTTTTTTTCAATTTTAATTGTTGTTCAGGTACAGTTCTCTGCCCTTTACCCCCATCCCAGTCCACCCCGCCAGCCCTCCCCACCTCCCTCCCATTTACACCTCCCTTTGTTATTGTCCATGTGTCTGTTATATTTGTTCCTGCTAACCCTTCACCCCTTTCCCCTGAAATTGCCTCCCCTTTCCCCTCTGGTGACTGTCAGCCTGTTCTCAATTTCAGTGTCTTTGGTTATATTTTGCTTGTCTGTTTGTTTTGTTGATTAGGTTCCTGTTAAAGGTGAGATCATATGGTATTTGTCTTTCACCACCTGGCTTATTTCGCTTAGCATAATGCTCTCCAGTTCCATCCACGCTATTGCAAAGGGTAGGAACTCCTTCTTTCTTTGTGCTACATAGAATTCCATTGTGTAAATGTACCATAGTTTAAGATTCTCAATTTTTAATAATATCAGATTCCATATTTTCCTACTTCTTAAAATGTATTATCCTTACATATTTGCAAGTAATAGAACAATATAAAATTATTCAATAGTTTTTTTTGTTCCTTATTCCACAATTTCCAGTAATTCTTCCTCTCTGAAACATAGACCATTAAAAATGTTTTTCAATAACTATATTCTCATTGAATACTTTGAAATTTACTTCTCTTAATGTCTCCAACATTGCACATATTTGGCTCTTAGGTTACTGGTCTAACTATTTAACTATATTGTTCATTCCCTGGACCGTCAACATCTAGCAAATCCTAACATGTTGGTGAGCCTAAGACTCTACACTCCACCTTCTGCTCCTCCATTGCTTCTCAGGGAGAGGAAGTAGGCAGGAGAGAGGAAAGAAAGAGGAGGGGAGAAAAAAGGGGAGAGGGAAAAAAATCCTGATGTCACTGGAATTCTGTTCCAATGTTTGCAATTCCTGTAATGCATCAGTACCAGAACAGGCCACTTTATACCACAGAAAACTTCCAAGCTTTAAAACTGTTCAAGCAGAAGTGGGAAGATACTACATTCAGTACATAAGATTTCTCTGTTATTTAAATGCTTGGCCTAGGTGACTACTTAAGTCTAAAATTCTTTAAAAGTTTTAGTCAAGAATCTGAAATAGGTACATGCCACTCATGGTATCAAGTCTAAACTCTTCCATGTTTTTAAGGACAATTTATATCATACTTGTATGTGAATACAACTATATCTGTATATATAAATTATACATATATATATCATTGTAAGTATACATATATTGGGAGTCCTAGCTTAAACTTTTACTAGGTACGTAGTCAAAACATTTTTGAAAGTACTTTATAGATTACTTGAAACAACAGTGATTTCTTTTTTATAATGAGTACAAAATATCATTTCATTGAATTTTTAGTTGACTTTTACAAGTATTGGTTTTCATCTTCAATAAAGTCTTCAAGAATGGGAATAATGTCTAATTAATTGCATACTAAAGCATACAATAAAATGGGTAATAAAAACTTATATACTGTATTTTTAATTTTCAAGGTCTAACCTGGAACTAAGCAAATAGAAAAATGAAACAAATAGTAATTGAATTGTTTCAATGCACAAATTAATTTCCCATTAATTAAAATTAAAAAATAAAATGAAGGACTGTACAACATAATCAGAATTTTAAAAAATAGTAAATATTTTGCAGAACTGAAATGTAGCTAAAAACTCAAAATTTTCTATAAGGCATAAGTTGTGTGAAAACAGCTTAAAGACTTATGGAATCTTAGAACATACTGTTATATAAATTTTTTTATACACAGCAGAAAAATGGTTGCCCCCCCAAAAAAAACACACACTAGTTTCTTAAATTAAAAATTAATTTTTGGACGTATGGCCAAGATGGAGGTTTAAGTGGACATACTGCACCTCCTCTCACAACCAAGATTAAGGACAACAAAATTATAGAACCAAAAAAACCCAACCAGAACAGATAGAAAATTGAATTGTATGGAAATCCAACAACAATTCACCCAGACAGGTAAGAGGGACTGAGTCAGCAGCTGGCGGAGAGGGACTGTGGCAGGAAAAGGCAGTGGCTGGTGGTCCTGGGCATGCAGGTAGCAGTTGGCACACCCCAGGCACACAGATGGTGGTTACCGAGCGAGGGGAAGCAAAGAGCAGACCAAGCGAGGTGCACAAGGTGGTTGACCGAGGTCACACATTTGCATGCAGATAAACCAGGCAAAAACGTGCAGCAGGATGGACTGCGCAGTAGCGCAGGGCCCTGGCGCCGGGAAGTAGAGCCTAGAGGCACCGAATGAAAACACTTGTGGGGATTGAAGTGCTGGGAGAGAATCCCAGCCTCACAGGAGAGTTTGTTGGAGAGACCCACAGGGTCCTAGAATGTGCAAAGGCCCACCCACACAGAAATCAGCACCAGAAGCTCCCAGTTTGCTTGGGAAAGTGGAGGAGGGACCTGGAACCCAAGAGAGAGAGAGTGGAGCAAGTGCCATTGTTCCCTCTTGGACCCTGCACCCACATACAGCATCACAACTCTGTAACTGGTTTGTCCCTTCCTGATGAACACCTAAGGCTCCGCTGATCACTACTAACAGCTGCGACCAGACAAAAAAAAAAAAAAAAAAAAAAAAAAAAAAAAAAAAAAAAAAAAAAAATGGCTCAAACAGGAGAACAGATCAAAGCCCTGGAGCTAATTCATCTAAGCGACCAAAAGATAGCCAACCTATCAGATGCACAACTCAAAGCACTGGTAGCCAACCTATCAGATGCACAGTTCAAAGCATTGGTGATTAGGAAGCTCACAGAACTGGTTGATTTTGGTCGCAAATTAGATGAACAAATGAAGGCTACAATAAGTGAAATGAAGGAAAATGCACAGGGAACCAACAGTGATGGGAGGAAAACTGGGACTCAAATTAATGGAGTGGACAAGAAGGAAGAAACAAACAAACAAACAGAAAAGAAGGAAGAAACAAGAATTCAAAAAATGAGGAGAGGCTTAGGAACCTCCAGGACATCTTTAAATGTCCCAACATCTGAATTATAGGGGTACCGGAAGGGGAAGAGGAAAAGCAGCAAGTGGAAAACTTATTTGAACAAATAATAAAAGAGAACTTCCTCAATCTGGCAAAGGAAATAGACTACCAGGAGATCTAGGAAGCTCAGAGAGTCCCTAAGAAGTTGGACCCAAGGAGGAACACACCAAGGCACATCATAATTCCATTAGCCAAGATGAAAATGAAGGAGAGAATTCTAGAAGCAGCAAGGGATAAAGGCAGAGTCACCTACAAAGGAGTTGCCATCAGACTGTAAGCTGATTTCTCAAAAGAGACCTTACAGGCAAGAAGGGGCTGGAAAGAAGTATTCCAAGTCATGAAAAGTAATGACCTACATCCAAGATTGCTCTATCCAGCAAAGCTGTCATTTAGAATGGAAGGGAAGATAAAGTGCTTCTCAGATAAGGTCAAGTTCAAGGAGTTCATCATCACCAAGCCCTTATTATATGAAATGTTAAAGGGACTTAGCTAAGAAAAAGAAGATAAAAATAGGACAGTAAAAAGACAGCAAACTCACAGATATTAACAACACACCTAAAACAAAAGCAAACTAAGCAAACACCTAGAACAGGAGCAGAAACACAGAAATGGAGATCACATGAAGGGTTAGCAGCAGGGGAGTGGGAGGAGGAGAGAGGGGGAAAAGGTACAGAGAATAAGTAGCATAGACGGTGGGTAGAAGATAGACAGGGGGAGGGCAAGAATAGTGTGGGAAAAGTAGAAGCTAAAGACCTTATGACCCATGGACATGAACTAAATTAAAGGGGGGAATGTGGGTGGGAGGGGGTGTGCAGGGTGGAGGGGAATGATGGGGGAGAAATGGGACAACTGTAATAGCATAATCAATAAAATATAATT
>PVKU01015725.1:0-17181 GCA_004027475.1 Anoura caudifer | reverse complement strand
TGAGCAGAGCCAGTTTTTGTTGAGAAGATGGCTGGTGTTCACTGGGTGAAATGTTGCACCAGGATATGTTGAATGGCATTGGATGTCATATTGGTGATTAGATAGACAGTCATGTACACAATAGTTCCACATGGAAATTTGGTACCATAGACAATATGGGACACTTCTGGTAGACTCTGGAGGTGAGAACCCTCCTTAGAGACAAGTGATTGTCATTTTCATACTCAGTGAACCAGGGAGGGACCTATTGTAAGCAACATCACCATTAACCACCAAAGAGTTAACATCTTGAGCCACCCCAAAACTGCCAGGCTTTCAGAACGTGAGTAGAGGGACAGATGGACACATGGTTAAAAAAGATTGAGTTTTAAATGTGTAATTTGAGTTTAGTGGGTGGTGGAGAGTTATTCAAATGTGATTCTCAAAGAAAATTTTTAGATGTATTAATATCGTATAAGAACATTGCCCCAAATTTCCACAAGAAAATCCAGACTTTCTAAGCTGTTCTTGTTTCCTTGCTTTGTCTACAGTCCTGAAAATTGCTTAGCAACACGATTGTTAAAAGCATGAAGAATTCATGTTTCTCATAACAAATATTTTTCTTTTGTTATTCAGAACTTAGAGAGTGCATCTACTGTTTGTTGCTTACAGTGCTATCAGAAAACCCATGGGGATTGGGGCTTGGCAACAATTATGGATGAATAAAGTGCAACACACCACACAGAGATGAGGAAAGTTTGCTGAAATTAAGAACAAACTGACAGTAACCAGAGGGAAGGTGGGAGTGGATAATGGGAGGAGAGGAGGATTTTCAGGAACTATAAAGGACCCATGGACAAAACCAAAGGGGGTGGAATCAGGGGAGGGAGGTGGGGATGGCTGGGGTTGGGGGAAGTGGTGGGGAGAAAAGTAGACAACTGTACTTGAACAACAATAAAATAAAAAATAAAATAAGATAAGATAAGATAAGATAAAATAAAATAAAATAAAATAAAATAAAATAAAATAAAATAAAATAAAATAAGATGAAATAAAATAAAATTCATGTGATGGCTACACCTATCACCTTGGTCTTGCTTTAACACTGATATGTATTCCAGGATTTTAAAGCTTTACAGTCAATATGGACTTGCACCGCATCCCCCATCACACAAACTCAACTGTATTTAGGTGGACATACTTTTCTCCTTTTTCATTTTAAATCTCAAGTTTTGATAACTTTTCAGCATGTTCTCTAGAGCCTAAATTTTTTCTCATTGGCAGATAATATCTTTAGTGTTAAAATCCCATCTTCCTGTGTGTATTTTTTTAGAAATGCTTTTCTTTGGTTCTGTAGCAAGGTGGATGAGAAGTTTTTTTCTAGGATCATCACAGTTTCTGCATAATGGCCCAGTGTGGGAAGATGGCAGAATTGTTTGTTACCCAGTCATCACATTTATAACTCGTAGACCCTTGTAGCACCATTGAATGCAGAGCACAGAGTCTCGCAAAGCAAGAACTGTGGCACTAGAGTTCTGGTTGTGTGTAAGGATCTGTTTATTTTCTCCAAATGTCAAAAGAAACTGTAAGTTAGAAGTTTCTTCAAATGCCACTCAAGTTTACAAGTGGTTCAAATGTTTTATCATCCTGTGTGTTCTGGACAGAATTCTTGACCATGTCATTTCCTAAAGGACCCCCAAAACAGAACAATACAAAAGAAAAAAGGAACTATTGCTGCTAAAATGAGTGTATCCTATAGAAAAAAATTAAAAGGAGAAAAATGATGAAAGCTGCTGAGAACCATCATTACTTTTGCTTTTTTGTTGTTGTTGTTTAACAAAAGTGACAAAAGGATCTGAAACTTGTGCCAAAAACATCTACGTAACCCCTTCTACTCTGCTGTGCATCTTGTATACTGTCTTTCTGCAACAATAATGTGAAATAAAGACAGCAGGACACAAATATCAGAAGAAATAAGAATCTACCTCTATATCATTTACCCCATGCTGCCAGACAGAGGGAAATATATCCAAAGTCTTATCTAGAGATTGTTCTATATACAGCTTTTACATGGTCTTTTGCAACTGGTAGCAAAATAGAGCAAATGAGATCAACTAGCTACAAGTGGATCCAACATTGTTTAATTAGAATAATAGCCAGTGCTCTCCCCATTATCTCTCTTGTCCAATTCTTCCCTCATAATTGTTGTTTTAATGGCATATCCTTTATTTATTCTATGACACATAATTAAAGATATTTTTTCTTTTCTATCGCCAATATTTTAATTCAATATACAGGCAGCTATCCAAACATTTTTTCTGTCTGCTGATGTTTGTTACCTAAATATGAAAAAAATTAACTATTGTGGCACAGACTCTGTTTGTAACTAAGAAATTTGGTACAGTGATCTTCCCACTCTGTCTCTTTATTTAATTTGCCTACAAGCATATCACACATGGTGGAAGTTATACTCATATTCAGTTAAGGAGTACAGGTAAAAAACACCTAGAATAAAATTTCCCCTCTGTATTTAAGGTTGAAATAAAAAAAGAGGTCTTGATGCTGTCGATGTTGACATGCTCTCTTAAATATGAAGAACACAGACAACAATGACAGTAGTTCACCCTCCAAATAAAGCAGTGTTTAGGTTTTGGATCCAAAAGTGTGTTCTCCAGTGGCACTCTCTCGGTATAAGTATGAACAAGCTTCATAATTGTTAAACATAAATCACAAAATATATAACAATTAAAAGCAAACAAACAGTTTGCAACCTGAGGTATTGTGTTCCCACCACAAATATAAAATATAGTCAAAGATCTGATATTGCAAGGCAAACCCAAGGGAGGATGTGGAGTGGTAGATTCAGGGAAGTGTCTATACTGGACCAAGGATGAGTCCTAGTTTGCTGATAAACACACCCCCAAACAGAGGACATTGTCCACTATCACATAGACTTCTACATCCAAGTGGCAGATAGGCAAACATTCTCAACACACACTTGAGAAATTGCAATGCTTGTTTCTATTTCCCAAAAGAGAAAACAAACACTAAGGGGACTGGAAGACTTCCATGAGTCCACAATACCTGGGTTTCTGAGAGGTTTGGTGCTGCTCTCGCTTAGGGCCAACTGTGGCTGCTCAGAAGTGATTAGCTTGAGATGTCCAATGTGGGAAAGAAGGGAAATGCCTCCCCTTCTCAAAGGTGGCAGAATTGTGGGAATTGACCTTTGAGATTTCTGACTTCAATTCACTGATGATGACACTTATTCTCAAGAGTTTCGGTTTTTTTTAAAAAAGAGAGTGTAATTTTGAGGATAGCTATTTTACCTCAGGTTTTTTGTTTTTGAATTTCAGAAGAAGAGCCCAAGAAACATGAGGGGGTGTTTTTAATCATTTCTTTATTGTGTATTGAATTTATGGAGGTGATATTGCATAATAAATCAATAAAAGTTTCATGTGCACAATGTTATTAGACATTATTTGTCTACATTATTGTGTTCTCATTATCCAAAGTCAAGTCTTTTTATGTCAATAATTATTTTTTCCCTACTGTACCCCTTCCCTTCTTTGGTCATCACACATTTGTCTCTGTCTATGAGGATTTTTTCTGTCTATTTTTTTCATTGTTTATGAAGAGCTTTCAAACCCATCCCTTCTGACATCTGTCAGTCTCTATTTAGTATCTATGAGTCTGTATTTGTTTGTTTGTTTATTTTGTTCATTATATTATACATATAAATGAATCTACGTAGTATTTTTCTTTCTCTGACTGGCTTATTTCACTTAGCATAATACACCCTACATCCATTGATGCTGTTACAAAAGATACCTTTTCTTCTTTGTTATGGTCAAGAAGTATTGAATTGTGTAAATGTTTTCATGCTCTGTTTTTTAAAAAGGTTTTTATTTACTATTTTAAGAGAGAGGGGAGGGAGAGAGAAACTGTAGGACATAAACATCAAAGGGTGGCTGCCTTGAGTGTCCCACCACCAGGAACCTGGTCAGCAACTCAGGCATGTGCCCTGACTGAACTGAACCAGTGACCCTTTGGTTCACAGGGTGGTGCTCAATCCATTGAGCCTCAGCATCATGGCCTCATGAATTATTTTTGAGAATGTGAATTACTACAGCAACCATAGAATACTCTAGGTAGTTTCTTCAAGAAATCAAAAATTTAATGTCCTAATGACCTAGTATAGGGTGAATGGAGGCAATCTGGTTTCTTCGCCCAAATGTCTGGGTCACTAATACAAGTAGTGTTCTCACAGCCTTCAGACTGGGCCTGATACATTTTCCCATAGCCTTGAGAGGACTCATGTGCCCATAATCTCACTATGTTATTCAATCTGCTTTAGCTCTCTGCCAGCTTTGTTTCTTTTTAGCATATAAGAGGTTAAGGACTTCCAGCTACACACAGAGCTTGCAGCCTATGTGGATCACCCACCCTTGAATAAAGTCATGCCAAGCATCCCAGCGTCTCTGCAACTTTTCTTCCATCTTCCAGAATCTCGTGTTACCTGCCTGGCTTTGACAGACTGCAAGAAACCCAGCATTTACACATTTAGAATTGTACATGAAGAAACTTGAAACACTAATTTAAAAACTATGTTTACCCCTGACACAGATATATCTAATTAAGACAGCTTCAATAATTGGGGAAGTAGGGAGAAGCTGTAGGAAGAGTTTGCTGAGACAATGGTGAGCAGTCTAGGTTGGGATTGTCTGAGAAGCTGAAAGCCTCCAGAACCAGTGGAAATAAAATGAGGGCTGTCTCTCTCTGGCTGGGTTGCTCTGGTGCTGTCTGGAGCTCTCTGGCTCCTGAGCTGGCTCTCTCAGCTTCCCACTCTCAGACTCATGCTCAGGCTTGCTCTCAGGCTGTTCTTCCTTGAGGATGCATGGATGATCATGCTGCAGCTGCCTGATTTCCCACTGGATGGCATTTTCTATTGGTAGGAACTCTAGGTGAAGCCTAGGGTCAGGCTGTCCTGGCAGAGGGTGGCAGGTCTATTTTTTTTTTCAAAGTTCTCCAGGGAGCAGGCTCTGAGGCAGAGCCTGCCATTCTTCCAGAATTGTGTAGTTTTTGTATACAGTGATCCCTCACCTATTGTGGGAGTTACGTTCCAGAGACCCCAGCGATAGCTGAAAATCTGTGAAGTAGCAGTGTTATATTTATTTTACTATTTATATATATTTTAAGGCTTTATAAACCCTTCCCACATTCCTATAAACCTTTCCCACTCTCTTATTAACCTTTCCCACACTCTTATAAACACTTCATATGCTCTTAAACACTTTCTACACTCTTAAATCTACATGATTTTAACAACATATAAAATTCTATATGGGTGCTCACCAGTGAAGTATACTACAACTTGAATGATGAAGATCATGAATTATGTAGCTGTGCAGTACCAATGGCAATGAAGGTGATGATGATGAGATGAATGTACTGCACAGCCAAGAAGAGCATTACAGCTCTTCTGAAGGTACCACTTCATCAGGCACTTCATCAGGTGGTACAGTATCTTCACCCTGGGCCATAACTTCTATTTCCACTAAAGGCATAGGTGTAACTGATCTCTTCATCTGAGTGATGAACATGGTTATGGGGAGTTGCTGGTGTTGCTTTTTATCTGCAGAGACAGCTTCTCCATGCAGAGAAATGCTCTTGAGTCCAGAACGTCTCTGCAATTTGTCAAACCAGCCCTTGCTGGCACTGAATGGGGTTGGTCTGGTGGGAGAAGCACTCAACAATACTGCTCTGCGTTGTCATCCTCATCTTCATCCTCATCACCACCATGAATGTCCGTGCTTCCTGCAAAACTATCATAAAGTTTCTTGGCCTTCGTCTGGATGGTGTTGGTGTCCAGTGAGATATTCTTATTCCTGCAGTCATTTATCCACAGGACTAATGCAGACTCCATCCTCACAATGGCCTTATTGCAGGAAGTGGCCACCTTCTTGCAATCTTGTTAAAAGTCATTGTTGATGTAGATCTAATAGTCCTCTCATCTTTTTTTATGTAGCGAACAGTAGATTCGTTGATCCTGTAATGGCGGCCTACAGCCGTGTAGCTTTTGCCTTCCTTTAACATGTCGAGAAATTCCCCCTTTTCTTTGATGGTAAGCATATTCCTCTGGTGCTTGGGCTCACTGCCAGAAGCCTTAGAAGACACAGAATGTTTGGGTGGCATCGTAGGGCTTGAAATAAATTCAAACTTTTATGAAAATTTCACAAAAACACAACACTGCAGAGCAACACTACATGCCGTGGTCAGATGTCGATATGAAGTAGACAAGGAAAGATGCTGAACATATGGGCACAGTGCAGGAGAGCAAACAGACCGATGCTATGGTCACTGAGGCAATCAGTGCCCAGGATGCAGAACACAGTGCTGTGGTTGGTCACCTTCCATTCCATCAGCCAATAGTGTGCCATGTACAATATCACGTTGGCAAACATGCACAAGTGGTAGTGGCGTACTGCATTTCCATTGTATATAGTACACTATTCATCCACTGATGAAATACATACTGTATTTTATTTCTATTTAATATTCTTTTAATATGTTTGAATTAACATTTTTTATATTTTTTATATTGTTTTAAATTTTTAGGCAAAAATAATTAAAACCATAAATATATAAATACTTATATATCGCAAAATCCTGTGATATAGCAAAAACTCTGTGATACAGAATTAGATATATTTTTTTAGAAAACCCCTCAATACAGTGAAGCTGCAATAAGTGAACCATGATATAGTGAGGGACGACTGTATTATGTTGCTTTTAGTTTGTAAACTCACCCTGTAGAAGCAAGATAACTATAGAAACTAACAGAGAAAAGATAGGATAACTCAGGTGTTAGAGTTTAGCCTTCATTGATAGGCTTACGTGGTTAAAGCTGTGACTTGAAGGCTTCAGTATCTGCTTTTGAATAAAGACTCCTTCCCTTTAACATCAACCTTTAACTCTGGAGTTTGCCTCTGGAATCCATTGGCAGTAGGCACCAGAACCCAAAGTGCTGTTTGGATACACGTCTGTTTATTGCAATGTGATTTACAGTAGCCAAGATTTAGAGTCAGACTTAGGGCCCATTAGTACATTAGTGGGGGAAAAAGCCTGAGGAATTCTCTTTGAGTTGTGGTCCTTCACTATTTAGTTTATAGTTTTGGGGTTTACCAGAATACACAGTTTGCTATAATAGTAATGACATTTGAATTTTCCATTTTTAATATAGTGGATTCTAATTTCCTACAATTTTGGTCAAAAATATATTTGATATAATTTCAAATTTTGTTAATTTAACGAGGCTTGCCTGTAGCCAAGCACAGTATCTATTTTGGAATATGTTTCAAATACAACAGAAATAAATGTGTAAATTGGAGCTTTGGGGTGAAATGCTCCATTCATTTCTATCAAGTCAAACTTGTCTAATGTGGCAATTAAGGCCATTATTATCTTAGTAATATTTTTAAAACACAGTACTCTAAAATAAAACTATTGTTATTTAACAATTTTATACCACACCTCACTCTCAAAACAACCCTCTGAGATAAGTGCTTTTTAAAATCACATTATTAGAGACAAAAAAGGCAAAATGCAAGTTCTGTGCCCTGTGGTAGTTTCTAGAGTCTGATGTGAAATTTTTGGCCTCAATATCCTTCAATATCTTTTAAAACTGTAGCAAAAAACTCAGTGCAGAGAATGTGTGGAAAATAGGAGCATTCTTCTCAGGGCTCTCATAATGTTTCATTCAACTATCTTTGTGGAGCTGAAGTTCAAAGAACATGGTCTCACAAAAAGATTGGTGCAGGCCAGTAATGAAGAAGTTGAGGGTGAAGGGCACAAGAACAAAGCCATCAGCTGCAGTGAAATTGATAAAAACAGTCTACACCATAAGTTAGGCTGGATGGAATCCAGAGTTCTGCTCAAAATGTAAGAATTTTCATTACAACACATGCTCTGTGGAAATATGAAGCCCTTTTTCTAAAGTCAAAGATTAATCACATTTTTAAATGTTCCTGTGAGGAGAAGAGAATCAAATGATGTCTAGTTTCTCTAAATTTCTACTAAAACTGAAGCTCTGGAATTGTGTACATTGTTCTTGAGGTATGCTGTGTCACAGAAAGTGCCTGGAGCTAGCACAAGGAATCATATATATGTAGTTGAAAAAATAAGCTCCATCCAAAATTATATCAAATTTCTGAATTAGTCTGGAGCGTCATAGAAGCCCCCAAAGATTCTTAATCTGGTCACAACAAGGACAAAAACCAGAATGGACTTAGTGGCAAGAAGGCAGAGGAGTGAGTGGAAGCCACACTAACCTCCTGCCAGGACCAATCTGGAAGTACAGTTAAATTGTGGAGAAATTATCCAGAACAAACAACTAAACAATAATGAGAGAGAAGCCTTACAACCTCAGACAGGCAGAAGAACCAGCTTCGGCACAACCTGTCTGTAAGGAGATCAGTGGAGACTCCAGAGGGCTGGCTGGGTACCCACAGGCAACAACGCCAGAGGGGTAATGAAGTGGCAGGTTGGATCCCGAATGGGGTCTAAATCCTAAGCTGGGATCCCCAACCTAGAACACCAGAGCCCAAAAAGTACACAGATAACAGCTGGTGGGAAAGAGTGGCAGAGTTGCTCTCTGCAGAGGCAGACCACTGGAGACAAAGAGCCTTTTAAAAGGCAAACACACAAATTTTCATTTGCTGTCACTTAACTGGGGTTCTGGCAAAGGCATGAGCAGAGTGGGCTGGAGACACTTAAGGAGAGAATATGGATGGAAGATTTGGGGAGAGTGTGGAGAGAGTAGCTGCAGGGAAACTGGTACTGATCATCCGCCCAAATGGTGGCAGTCATTTTGCTCTGGCAGACCACTCCCCTCTGAGTGGTAGCAGCCTGAGAGGAAAGAAAGCCCAGACCACAAGGGGAACTCTGCTCTAGCTCTGTGTTGCTTAAGCCTGACTGCTGAGTGCAGAGAGAATAGATTAATAGTGAAAGGAGGCAGCCACAGATGTAAAACTCTGGCAAAGGAGAGGTAGAGTGGACTAGAGAGGCTTGAGGAGAGACTAGGAATGAGGTTTGGGGAGTGAATTGAGAGACCAGCCTCCAGGATCCAGTTGCTGATTCTTCTCCAATACTGCAGCCATCCTGCTTATGCAAACCACTCCCCTCCAAGGAGCAGCAGCCTGAGGGGAAGCAATAGCCCCGAAGCCAGGAAGAATTCTGTCCTACCCTAAGGGACTTAAGCCTGTCTGCTAAGTGCAAAAATGACTAATTAACAACAGGAGGAGACAACTATAGACAATAGAACTCTGGCAGTCTCAGAGCAGGCTGCCTATGGTCAGATGGAATCAACATCTGACACCATTAGAGATGGATCCAAAAAGAAAAAATATGCTAAATACTAAAGGCTACTAAGACAAAATTGGCTCTG
This sequence comes from Anoura caudifer, assembly GCA_004027475.1. Classification (NCBI taxonomy): domain Eukaryota; kingdom Metazoa; phylum Chordata; class Mammalia; order Chiroptera; family Phyllostomidae; genus Anoura; species Anoura caudifer. Next base: position 7,760 of record PVKU01015725.1, on the reverse strand, counting down.
GTCTTCTACATGATTAGTGATATTTTGTTTCCTGCATAGATTTTTAGCATTCATTTCTTATCCAGCAAGTTTATGCATACTAAATCACCAGAATGTATACTCAAGTTTATTTCTCTCCTTTATTATAGTGGTTATAGTCACTTCACACCCTTATTAAGACTGGTTCATTTGCTGTTGATACTGAGATTGCAGTGGGAGATATTTTTGCAGATGTAGGTTTGTTCTGTGAGCTTTCTGGTGTTCCTCTGGCAGCACCTGCACAACAACATACAAGATGTGGTGGTCAGAGGGACCCTCAGTCAAACAGCTGGAGGGAAGGACCCACCAAAGAACAGCCCAACAACAATCAAACTCAAATATATCCAGAGAGCCATAATTAATGGCATGCCAGGAGCAGTAAGTTCATGTGACCAAGAAGACCGCACACTGAATCTGACAGGTAACCTGCCATACAAGTTCACACCACAAACTCAGGGAGTCATGACAGATCAATTTAAAAAGAATAGGCTAACAAGAAGAGTGTCACAAACAATGTGAAGACAAAGAAACAAACCCAAAATGAAAGGAAAGGAGGAGGCCTCAGCAGAGTGCTAAATGAAATAGAGGCAAGTCAACTATCAGATATTGAGCTCAAAACAATGGTTATAAGGAAGCTCAATGAGCTCCTGAGAATTACAAACAACTACAGGGAAACTATGATGAACTTACTGCAAACTATATCAACATGAAAAAAGAAATAGATACTATTAACAAGGGCCAAGAGGAAATGAAGAATACAATTTCTGAACTGAAGAACACAGTAGAAAGAATCAAAAGCAGGCTAGATGAAGCAGAGGATTGAACCCGCGAGCTGGTACACAAGGTAGACAAAACTCTCAGAAATAGCAAGAAAAGGGAAAAAGACTCAGAAAGAACAAAGAAATGTTAAGGAAAATACAGAACAACATGATACATAGTAATATCTGTATAATAGGGATAGAAGAAGAAGAAGAAGAAGAAGAAGAAGAAGAAGAAGAAGAAGAAGAAGAAGAAGAAGAAGAAGAGGAGGAGAGGAGGAGGAGGAGGAGGAGGAGGAGGAGAAGAAGAAGAAGAAGAAGAAGAAGAAGAAGAAGAAGAAGAAGAAGAAGAAGAAGAAGAGCAGCAGCAGCAAGGGATAGAATTTGTTTGAAAAGTAATGGTGGAAAACTCCCCCAATTTGATGAGAGAAAGAGTCACACCAATGCAGGAAACACAAAGGATCACAATCAAGAGGAATCGAAAAAGGCACACTCCAAGTTACATAATCAAAAAATGGGATAATTTCAAGACAAAGAGAAAATCTTAAAGGCAGCAAGGGAGAAACAGGAAGTAATCTGCAAGGGAGCCCCAATAAGAATAGCACCTAACTTCTCAATGGAAACACTCCAAGCCATAAGGGAATGGCAAGAAATATTCGAAGTAATGAAAACCAAAGGCCTGCAAACAAAACTACTCCACCAAGCAAAGCTCTCAATGAAAATGTTAGGTGAAATAAAGAGTTTCCCAGGCAAAAGAAGGCTCAAACAATACACCTCCACCAAACCAGGTCTGTAAGATAAAATAAAGAGTCTGCTTTAAGAAAAGGAAGAAAAAAATGAAAGAGAGAAAGGAACACAGGTATGAAGAAAGTAAAATGGCAATGAATAAGTACCTATCAATAATAATGTTAAATTTAACTGGTTTATATTCTCTGATCCAAAGACATAGTTTAGCTGAATGGATAAGATCATGACCCACACATATGCAGCCTACAAGAGACCTGCCTCAGAACAAAAGACCTACACAGACTGAAAGTGAAGGGCTGGAAACAAATATTCCAAGCAAATGAACAGGAAAAATTGTTGGAGTAGAAACTCATATCAGATAAAATAGACTTCAAAGCAAGGGCCATAAAAAGAGACCCAGAAGGACACTTCATAATACTCAAGGAAGGGATAATTGACCACGAAGATATAAACATCAGTATATATGCACCTAACATAGGAGCACATAAAAACATACAGAAAATCTTAGAGGACTTCAAGAAAGATATTGACAGCAAAACAATGAGAGTAGGGGGTTTTAACACCCCACTGTCAAAAATGGACAGATCTTCCAAACAAAATATCAACAAAGATATTGTGGCATTGAACAACACTCTAGATGAAATGGACTTAACTGATCATATATATATATATAACTTTTGTTCTCAAAGAAACAAAATAAACATTCTTTCAAATACACATGGAACATTTTCAAAGATAGACCACATGATAGGACACAAAACAAGCTTCAACAAATTCAAGAAAATTGAAATCATGCCAAGCATTTTCTCTGAGCACAAGAGACTGAAACTAGAACAAAACTTCAAGTAGGAAACTCAAAAGCACACAAATTTATGGCGATTGAATAGGATGCTATTTCATAATGAATGGGTTAAGAATGAGATCAAGGAAAAAAGCGAAAAATTTCTGGAAACAAATGAAAATGAACTCACAAGAACTCAAAGCTTATGGGACACAGTGAAAGCAGTCCTGAGAGGAAAGATCATAGCAATACAGGCCTACCTAAAAAACATAGAAACATTTCATGTACACAGCCTAACCCTACACCAAGAACTGGAGAAATGACAACAAAGACAGCCCAGAGGAAGTAGAAGGAAGAAAATAATGAAGAAGAACAGAATTAAACAACATAGACACTAAAAGAAGAATTCTAAGGAACAACAAAAGCAGGAGCTGATTCTTTGAAAAGATAAACAATACTGACAGCCTTAAAGCAGACTTATCAAGAAAAAAGAGAAAGGACTCACATAAACACACTCAGAAATGAACGAGGAGAAATTATAACTGATACCACAGAAATACAAAGGAGTGTAAGAAATTAGTGTGAAAACTGTATGCCAAGAAATTTGAAAACCTAGATGAAATGGACAAATTTCTAGAAAAATGTAATCTTCCAAAACTCAATGAGGAAGAAGCAGAAAGCCTGAACAGATGAATAACAGCTAATGAAATTGAAGCAGTAGTCAAAAAGCTTCCCACACACAAAAGCCATGGACCAGATGGTTTCACAGGAGAATTTTACAAAGAATTTAAGGAAGAGCTATCCCCCATCCTCCACAGATTATTCCAAAAAGTTCAAGAAGATGGAAGACTCCCAAACACTTTTTATGAAGCCAGCATCACCCTAATCCCAAAACCAGATAAAGACATAACAAAGAAAGAAAACTTCAGTCCAATATTGCTGATGAACATAGACACTAAAATCCTCAACAAAATATTGGCAAACCACATCCAGCAATACATGAAAAAGATTATACACGATGACCAGGAGGGATTCATCCCAGGGATGCAAGGATGGTTCAGTATTCGCAAATCAGTAAATGTAATACATTACATAAACAAAAGCAAAGACAAAAGTCACATGATCATATCAATAGATGTGGAAAAAGCATTTGATAAGGTACAGCATCAATTTATGATCAAAACACTCATGAAAGTGGGAATAGAGGGACCGTTCCTCAACATAATAAAGGCAATATATGAGAGACCTACAGCCAACATCATACTCAATGGGCAAAAACTAAAATGTTTTTCACTAAGATCAGGAACAAGACAAGGTTGTCTACTTTCACCACTTCTATTCAATATAGTATTGGAAGTATTAGCCATAGCAAGAGACAAGAAAAGGAAATAAAATGCATCCAAATTGGAAAGGAGGAAACAAAACTATCATTATTTGCAGATGACTTGATAGTGTACATAGAAAATCCTATAGACTCTGTCAAAAATCTGCTTGACCTAATAAATGAATTTGGCCAAACAGCCAGATACAAAAACAATATCCAGAAATCAAATGCATTTTTGTGTACCAACAATGAAACAGCAGAAGCAGAAATCAAGAAAAAAATTCCATTTGATATAGCAAAAGAAAAATAAAATACCTAGGAATAAACCTAACCAAGGAGGTAAAAGACCTATATTCAGAAAAGTACACAGCACTGAAGAAAGAAATCAAGGAAGACACAAACAAATGGAAACATATACTGTGTTCATGATCGGAAGAATTAACATCATCAAAATGTCCATGCTACCCAAAGCAATTTACAGATTCACTAAAATCCCTATTAAAGTACCAACTCCATACTTCACAGACATAGAACAAACACTTCAAAAATTTATACGGAACCATAAATGACCCAGAATAGCTGCTGCAATTTTGAGAAAGAAGAGCAAAGTATGAGGGATCACCTGACACCAAACTGTATTACAAGGCCACTGTAATCAAATCAGTCTGGTCTGGCAGAAAAACAGCCACATGGACCAGTGGAACAGAACTGAGAGCCCAGAAATAAACTCATATCTTTACAGTCAATTAATATTTGAAAGAGGGGGCAGCAACATAAAATGGAGTAAAAATAGCCTCTTCAACATGTGGTGTTGGGAGAACTGGACAGATACATGCAAAAAAATGAAACCCGAGCACCAACTTACACCATACACAAAAATAAATTCAAGGTGGATAAAACATTTAAATATAATCTGTGAAACCATTAAAGTCCTAGAGGAGAACATAAGCAGGAAAATCTCAGATATTCCACACAGCAACATTTTTACTGATATGTCCCCTAAAGCAAGGGACATAAAGGAAAGAATAAACAAGTAGGATCTCATCAAAATAAAAAGCTTCTGAATGGCTAAAGAAAAGAGTATTAAAATAAAAAGAGAATCAACTGTATGGGAAAATATATTTGTCAATGATACTTCAGACAAGGGTTTAATCTCCAAAATATATAAAGAACTTACACAACTCCACTCTAAGAAAATGAGCAACCGAATTAAAAAATGGGCAAAGAACTCAAACAGACACTTCTCCAAGGAGGACATACAGAGGATCCAGAGACACATGAAAAGATGCTTAGTATCGCTAGCTTTCAGAGAGATACAAATTAAAACCACAGTGAGATACCACTTCGCACCAGTTAGAATGGCCATCATAAACAAAGAAACAAACAACAAGTGTTGGAGAGGATGTGGAGGAAAGTTAATCCTAATGCACTGTTGGTGGAAATACAGACTGGTACAACCACTATGGAAAACAGTATGGAATTTTCTAAGAAAACTGAAAATGGATCTGCCTTTTGACTCAACAATTCCACTGCTAGGATTATATCCTAGGAACCCTGAAACACCAATCCAAAAGAACCTATGCACCCCAATGTTCATAGCAGCACAATGTACAATAGCCAAATGTTGGAAGCCACGTAGTTGCCCATCAGTAAATGAATGGATCAATAAACTATGGTATATTTACACAATGGAATTCTATGCAGCAGAAAGAAAGAAGGAGCTCCTACCCTTTGCAACAGCATGGATGGAACTGGAAGGCATTATGCTAAGCAGAATAAGCCAGGTGGTGAAAGACAAATACCATACGGTCTCAGGTTTAATAGGAACCTAAACAACAAAACAAACAAACAAGCAAAATATAACCAAAGACATTGAAATAAAGAACAGGCTGACAGTGACCAGAGGGGAAAGGGGAGGGAATTTCAGGGGAAAAGGGGAAGGGTTTACAGGAACAAATATAAAGGATGCTTGGACAAAAACTGGGGGGCATGGAAATGGGAGGGAGGTGGGGGGATGGGTGGGTGGGCTGGGATGGGAGTAAAAAATGGAAAACTGTACTTGAACAATTAAAATAAAATTAAAAGAAAATATGCTAAACTCCTCAACAAAATATTGGCAAACTATGTACAGAAATACATCAAAAAGATCACACACCATAAACAAGTGGAAGTCATACCAGAGATTCAAAGATGGTACAATATTCACAAATAGATAAACATAATACATCACATAAACAAAAGCAAAGACAAAAATCACATGATCATATCCATAGATGTGGAAAAAGCTTTTGATAAGGTACAGCCCCCAGTTATGATAAAAACACTCAGTGAAGTGGGAATAGAGGGAACATTCCTCAGTACAATGAAGGCCACATATAAAAGACTTATAGCCAACATCAAAATCAATGGAAAAAACTAAAATCTTTCTCACTGAGTTCAGGAAAAAGAGAAGGTTGTCCACTTTCACCACTTTTGTTCAACATAGTATTGGATGTCCCAGCCACAGCAATCAGAGAAGAAAAGAAAAGAAAAGGCATCCAGATTGGAAAAGAGGAAACAAAATTGTCATTGTTTCAGATGACATGATACTGTAAATAGAAAATCCTATAGATTCCACTAGAAAACTGTTCGACCAAATAAATGAATTTGGCAAAACAGTGGGATATAATGTTGATATTCAGAAATCAAAGAGATTTTTGTATACCAACAATGAAATATCAGAAACAGAAATCAGGAAAAAAATCCCATTTGATATAGCAAAAGGAAAAATAAAATACCTAGGAATAAGGAGGTAAAAGACCTGTATTCAGAAAACTACACAACACTGAAGAAGGAAATTAAGGAAGATGCAAACAAATGCAAGCATGTACCATGCTCATGGATTGGAAGAATGAACATCATTAAAATGGCCATACTACCCAAAGCAATTTATAGATTCAATGCAATCCCTATTAAAGTACCAATGGTATATTTCCCAGATATAGAACAAACATTTCAGAAATTTATATGGAACCATAAATGACCCTGAGTAGCTGCAGAAATTTTGAGAAAGAAGAGCAAAGTAGGAGTGATTACAATACCTAATATCAAACAGAATTACAAGTCCAGTGTAATCAAAACAGCCTGGTAGTGGCATAAGAAAGGACACATGGACCAACAAACAGAACAGAGAGCTGAGAAATAAACCCAAGTCTCAATGGTCAATAACATGATAAATGGGGCAGAAGCATAAAATGGGGCAAAAATAGCCTCTTCATAAAATGGTGTTGGGAGAGCTGGACAGCTACATGCAAAAAAAATGAAACTTGACCACCAACTTACACCATACACAAAAATAAATTTAAGGTGGGTAAAAGACTTAAATCTAAGTTGTTACACCATAAAAGTCCTTCAGGAGAACATAGGCAGGAAAATCTCAAACATCCCATGCAGGAATATTTTCAATGATATGTCCTCTACAGCAAGCAATATAAAGGAAAGAATAAACAAATGGGATCTCATCAAAATAAAAAGCTTCTGCACAGCTAAAGAAAATAGCATTAAAACAAAAAGAGAACCAATCATATGGGAAAACATATTTGGCAGATACCTCAGACAATGATTTGATCTACCATATATATTTGATCTAAAATATATAAAGAACTCACATGACTCTAAGAACACAAGCAATCCAATTAAAAATTGGGCAAAGGACTTGAACAGAGCATCTTTTCCTATGTCTCTGGACTCTCTGTATGTCCAAGGAAAGAACAAAGACATGGTTCCGAGGACATACAGAGGGTTCAGAGACATAGGAAAAGATTCTCAGTATCACTAGCCATCAGAGAGATGCAAGTTAAAACTGCAATGAGATACCACTTCACACCAGTGAGAATGGCCATCACAAGGAAATCAAGAAACATGTGTTGGAGACATCGTGGAGAAAAGGGAACGTGTAGGGAACTATTGTGCCTGTTAAGGGGTCGAGAGTAAGGTCTGACATTGTGAAAATGATGTATGGGCCTGGTCCTCGGCCTCAGGGCATTAATGTCCTTGCATTGTTCTGCCTGCCTTGGTATCAGATCGTTCCCAAGGGAAGTACAAGAAAATATCAAGAGCGGAATGTACGTGCATCATGTTCCTTAAACAATGT
>PVKU01015724.1:0-17190 GCA_004027475.1 Anoura caudifer | reverse complement strand
GCAGCAAGGGATAAGGGGACAGTCACCTACAAAGGAGTTCCCATCAGACTGTCAGCTGATTTCTCCAAAGAGACCTTATAGGCAAGAAGGGGCTGGAAAGAAGTATTCCAAGTCATGAAAGTCAAGGACCTACATCCAAGATTGCTCTATCCAGCGAAGCTGTCATTTAGAATGGAAGGGAAAATAAAGTGCTTCTCAGGTAAGGTCAAGTTCAAGGAGTTCATCATCACCAAGCCCTTATTATATGAAATGTTAAAGGGACTTATCTAAGAAAAAGAAGATTTAAAATAGGACACTAAAAAGACAGCAAACTCGCAGATAGTAACAGCCACACCTAAAACAAAAGCAAACTAAGCAAACACTAAAACAGGAGCAGGAACACAGAAATGGAGATCACATGGAGGGTTAGCAACAGGGAAATGGAAGGAGGAGAGAAGGGGGAAAAGGTACAGAAAATAAGTAGCATAGATGGTGGGTAGAAAATAGGGGGAGGGCAAGAATAGTGTGGGAAAAGTAGAAGCTAAAGAACTTATGACACATGGACATGAACTAAAGGGGGGAATGTGATGGGAGGGGGTGTGCAGGGTGGAGGGGAATGATGGGGGTGAAATGGGACAACTGTAAGAGCATAATCAATAAAATATAATTAAAAAAAGAAAATGAAAAGAAAAAACAATCAGTGATTATAAAACACACACACACACACACACACACACACACACACACACACACAAAGATTCCAATGGTATTTCACAGAACTAGAACAAATATTTTAAAAATTTATATGGAACCACAAAAGGCCCCACCTAGCAACAGTGATACTGAGGAAGAACAAAGTTGGAGGAATCACACTACCTGGTATCACACTATCCTATATGGCCATAATATTCATAACAACATGGTAGTGGCATGAAAACTCTACATGACAGACCAGTGGAAAGAGTAGAAATCCCAGAAATAAACCTACACATTTATAATCAATATTCAATAGAGGAAGCAAGCATATACAATGGGCTGAAGACAGTTTATTCAATAAATGGTGTTGGGAATACTGGACAGATACATGCAGAAAAATGAAAGTAGACCACCTTCTTATACCACACACAGGAATAAACTGAAAATGGATCAAAGACTTAAATGTTAGACCTGAATCATAAAAATTGTAGAAGAAAACTTAGGCAGCAAAATCTCAGACTGCTTGTAGCAATATTTTGTCAGATATATCTCCCCAGGCAAGGGAAGCAAAAGAACAAATAAAAAAAATGGGATTACATCAAACTAAAAAGTTTTTATGCAGCAAAGGAAATTATCAACAAAATAAGACAACCCACAGAACGGGAGAACATGTTTGCCGATACATCTGATAAGGTGTTAATATCCAAAACGTATAAAGAACTTACAACACTCAATGCCCAAAAAACAAACAATTCAGTTACAAAATGGACAAAGGGCATGAACAGACACTTCTCCAAAGAGGACATACAGATGGCCAATAGACATATGAAAAGATGCTTAACATCACTAATCATCAGAGAAATGCAAATTAAAACCACAGTGACATATCATCTCACACCCATCAGAATGGGTATCAAATCAAAAAACAAGTGCTGGTGAGGGTGTGGAAAGAGGGAAACCCTTTTGCACTGTTGGTGGGAATGTAGACTGGTGCAGCCACTGTAGAAAGCAGTTACGGAGATACCTCAAAAAATTAAAAATGAGTCTGCCTTTTGACTCAGTTGTCCCGCTTGTGGATTTACATCCGAAGGAACCTAAAGCACTAATTCAAAAAAGCATAAGCACCCCTATGTTCATTGCAGCATATTTACAATTGCCAAGCAAGATATGGAAGTAGTCCAAGTGTCCATCAGTGGATGAGTGGAAAGAACAACTGTGGGACATTTACACAATGGAATATTACTTATCTATAAAACGAAAGGAAAAAAATTTTACCCTTTGTGGCAGCATAGGTGGACCTGGAGCACATTATGCTAAATGAATTGAGTCAGTCAGACAAAGACAGATACCATGTTGATTTCACTCACATGTGGAATCTAATGAATAAACTGGCCTAACAAGGAAAGTGGCAACAGATTCATAGATGGAGAGCAGGATGGCAGCTAGTGGGGTGGGGGGCAGGTAGGTAAGGGGGTGGAGGGACTGAGCAAAAAGGAAGAAGGACTCACAGCCATGGACAACTGTGTGGTGACTGCTGGGGGGAGGGCAGTGTAAGGGGACTAAATGGTAATGGAAAAAATACAATAAGATTAAATTAAAGAAAAAAAGTATGTTTCTACCTCATGTACCTAGTGACTGTAGGCTCTTATGGAACCTATTAAATAATAAAAAATACCCTCTGTGTGAAAGGGGAGACTATAGGGACCCATACATTTATTTTTTAATAATTTATAAATATGAGTTTAGCACCCTTGTTGCATGCTAGCAGAGATTCTCATTGCCTTACCCATTTATTTATATCATACAGGTACACATGCATGTGCACACACATATACATACATTTATATTCTAATTTTAAATGTTTGTCACCATATCGCAGCTTGAAATTCCATTTAAAGTATGCTCAGAAGTGAAGTAAAACTTGTGTTTACATTTTTGCTTTTTCATTTCATTTCCGCTGGGCTTCAAGATCTTACTTGGATTGGCATTGATGCCCCTCCTGGCACCAGGAGGCTTCCAACTCAAATTCAGAACAGTCCCAGGTTTATTGGAAGCGCTGGCCCACGCTCTTTCTGGTTGCAGAGGACATGGGAAGTAACTTCCGTGCCCAAAGCCGGCGCCCTTCTTGACTGCTTTCTCTTGGAGGACTACATCCATTCCAGCATCTATCTGTGTGTTTTTGCCTTTTTAATAGGTGAAGTTAAACAAAAACTAATAGGATGTAGAGGGTGTCTAGAAATGAAAATCTGAGAATTGTTTAGCCCTTCTCCCCATTGAGAAGGCTCAGCAGGAGAGAGCTGGGGTGATCTTTCCAAGCTTTTCTCTGACGGTGTCAGCAGCTCTAAGCCCGGGGTTATGTCCGGGGTACGTCTTCTGTAGGCTGCCAACTAGACAAGTAGTCTCTGGCTCCTGCTTTATCTTTTAGGGCAAAAGATAAGAGACCATAGGAGCTTAGCATGGGGTTTCTCTCTGCTGCACAGTTTCTCCTCTCCACTCCCCTTTGCCTGGTGTGACACTGATGGTCCACAGAAGATGGAGGTGAGGACAAGTAGACCTCACACTGCCATTATTCCAGTATGTCCCTGGAGGCAAAACCGTTACAGGCCGAACTTCATTGGTGTGAAGAAGGAGGGGAAAAGTTTCCATTTCCTCTGGGTTTAGAGAAGTAGACTGGATCTACTGTTTGCTCCTAGGGTTCACTAAGGGTAAGAGGCAGACTAGAAATGTTGTAATGGATAAGCATGATGTAAGATACTGTGAAGTGGAGGTATCACGACAGAACTAAACAGGGACACATACAGGTTCCCTGTCTTTTGCTCCAGACTGAGTTCACCAGGGCAGGAATAAGGAGAGAAGCCTCTATACAGGAGTTGGGACTTGGCTGAATACTGAAAATGGAGTAAAGAAAATGAACAGCACAGGATGGAAGAGGAGGAAGGAGAGCCCAGCAGAGGTGAGCTGAGAATGCCGATCAAGGGCTGGGGTGGCAGATGAGCCTGAAGGGACTTGGTTGGGGCAGGGTCTCAGGGCAGTGAGGTGGCACCTTTGCAGGGATGGACTAAGGAGAGCATCATGAGTCGGGTAGAGTCGGATGTTGGAGTACAAGGAGAGGTCTGAGTTGGGGTGATAAGTGTGGGAGTGTTTGGCGTACATGTGTAGCCAAATCCAGGGGCAAAGACAGAATCACAAGGAGGAGCATGAGAAGAGTGCGAGGGCCCAGGACTGACATCTAGGGGTCAGTGGGAGGAGGAAGAACCAGCAAAGGAGCCTGAGAAGCAGTCGGGAGGTGCAAGGAAAACCAGCAAAGCAAACCTCAGACCAGTGGACCGGGGAGTGAAGGAAAAGGCAGTGGAAGGAGGGAGTGGCAGACGACACGCAGAATGTTTGGCTGGACCAATAAAGAAGAAAGAGGAGTTCTTGGATTTGACAAATCATGTCCTTTGGTGATCTTGACAAGAGCATCTTTGAGGAGCAGCGAAGGCAGATGGTAGAAGAACAGGGAACCCTGGGGCAGAGGGGAGAAGGTGTACCTGATGTTCATAACACAGGTTTGCTGTGGGTGACTGGGATTGAGGTGTTGGCAGATTAGTTTTGCTTTCAAACATTATCATATTGTATTATTTTTCTAGTTACAACAATCTTGTATTAATGCTATCATCTAAAAAGCTTGTATTTTAAAGCTTTTTAAAATTTTTTAAGAAAAAAGTCATCTCTGGTAGGTTAACTGAACATCTCTGACCTTTAACAGCTGTGACTGTTATCTTTCTCATTCCAGATTACTTTTCAAATTTGTTGTTTTCAAGCTGCAGAATAACTTGTACAGCTGTGCTAAGAAGACATAGCAATCTAAAAAATCAGACTTGAACTTCATAAAACATTTTACAAATTGAGCCTTTCATAGCTTTTGTGGCAGTAAGTTCAGGATCGGGGGAAGGTCTGAGAGGTAAAGGAAAGAATATGAACAGATTTTGGGGCAGTTGAATTTCATGGGGCACGAGGGGTGTGTGAGGTTAGTGGCAGGTATTAGTAAGGTGGGAGAAACCAGGTTACAGTGGAGTGTTGACAGGTTGGTTCTAGTAGGAAGGAATCCACCGTAGAAGCCGAGGTCCTTGGGGAGGTGAGGGGATCCCAAGCCCTGGTGACAGGACTGGCCTCCATAGGAGGGATGTTTCCTCCATTCTAGGAGGGAAGAGAGAGAACATGGGTGTGAACTAGGTGCTTCAGAGTTGCACCTCCAAGTACTAACTCCTTACTTTCCTTCTGTGAGAAGTCTTAGGCTCTGAATTAGCTATCTTCTTATTTTTTTCTTGTAACAATTTTTGAGTTTCAAGAAGTAGTTCTGAGACTCAAAACTCAAGTAGTTTTGAGTAGTAAGTAGGGGTATTGTCCTGTACACCAAAAGGTTGTAGGTCCGATCCCCAGTCAGGGCACACAGCTAGGTTGTGGGTTTCCCTCCACAGTCGGGGCGTGAATGAGAGGCAAACGATCGATGTTTCTCTCTCACGTTGATGTTTCTTTCTCTCCCTCTCTCTTCTTCCTCCCTCTCTGTCTAAAATCAATGAACATATCCTCTGGTAAGGATTTTTTTAAGTGGTTTTGAAACTTTGAAATATATGCATTTTTGTTGTATACTCAGAGTAGGAGTGGGAAGATGCTCAGATACTGAGCATTCGAATTTTCTGTTTCTTACAAATGGGTTTCTTTGTGGCTGCTTTTTTCTGTATCATCAGAACAGGCTAGGCCGTTGCACTTCACAGGCACCTCTGAAATCATGGCCTGAAGGCAGAAAAGCGCACGTCCAGTTCCCGTGGGCTGTTTATCAGACGCAAGATGGGGCCTGGCCTGAGGACTCTCCCTGCCCAAACTTTGCCTGCCCTTGCAGCACAGAAGGCATTTTACATCCTGTGGTGGCCCACAGTCTTTTGTCTGGAAGCATCACACCCCACCCCCAGTCACATGTCACTGGTCTACACCATGTCCTGAGGACAGATCAGCTCCAGAGTGGACAGCTGGTGACGCCCGTCCTCCTGTGCTGGGAGGAGAGAACAGTGCACGTGGGCCTCACCCATGGACACCACCAGCCCTCCCCTCTCCCTGCCAGCAGGCAGGGCAGGCCCTGGGGGAGTGGGGCGGCTGCCATGTGCTGGGCCCCATCCTTTGACTGCAGTAGGTAAAATTCTGTCAATGAAATCCATTCCATTGTTATTAAGCTTTCATTTGTCCAAGAATTTTCTTTAAAAAATATGAGCAGCTCTAGAAAACCTATTGAATAGCCAGTCATCTTTTTTCCTCCAAGGATCTTATTATTTTCTCTGGCGGACTCAGAATTGTGGCAGAGTTTCTCAACACACTGTGTTTTAAGTAATGCTTATTTTCCTACTTACTAAATATAGAACTGCCCGGCCAGCTTCTGCTTGGCCTGAATGGACATTACTGCAGGCTTATCTGTGCAGCCTTGTCTTACAGGCCCGCTTCCCACTGGGCCTGTCGGAGTTATGCCTGTAGCTCTTGGGCCTCCATTAGTCATTCGTGGGCACATTCGGTCCAGGAAGTTCTCAGATGCATAGGGGTCTGTGAGAGGAGGGCAGGATGATGCTGGTGGCAGGGAAGCAGCACGGGGCTGGCGGGGATGGGGGGAGCTTGCCGGCCACTAGGGCACTGGCCCAGTCTCCATGCTCCATTTGTCCACCCACCCACTCCCTCCCCTCTCTGAGCACCTGCCTCTTTGTCGTAACTCTTAGGACACCTCACTGTCTCTCACCCTTTGGGAGCCCTTCCAGGAGAGCTGGGATCCTCCATGACTACTCTCCTCCATGGCTCAGGGTTTGCCCTACGCTGCAGGGCAGCAGCAGAGTTGGTTTGGTGGTAGAGATGAAACTGGCCCTTTTTGCTCAGGTGCCTGTCTTATGCAACTCTTTTCTCAATGGGAAAATGTTGGTGGGATCTAGCCACACTCTCCTTGGGGTGACCATGGTGAAGTGCAGCCTCCAGTAAACATATTATCCCCACAGGATTGAGAGTGTATGCTGGTATTAGTTTGGGAGAATGATTTATCTTCTTAATACATTAGCTGGCAGGCTTTCTGGCTGGGGTCAGTATTAGCAGGCAGGACCACCCATTCTGAGATCAGTGGTCAAAAGGAAGTGACTATTTGCTATTGTTTCATAGGATAAAGCGGCTTCTTAATAAATTGCATATGCCTTGTGATTGTATTAGTCTGCTGGTTTGACCAGCTTGGAGTGATGGCCACTGACCCCACAGTCAGGCCCCTGCCCTATTCCCTCAGCCACTCACCTGCAGTCAGACGGGTCCCCTTGCTTTGCTTGCAGCCCCACACCCCAACACGCGCACTCCCTCACTTCCTCTGATCTCCGTCCGCAGTGGTCAGAATCCCTTCCGTCTCCATGACAGCACTGCTTCCCATCCCCCTTCTGCAGCCAGCTTCACTGCCTGCGCATTGCACCAGCTGACATCTTTTCATTTGTTGACATGTTCTTTAGAAAGTGGTTTTGCCCACTGCTCTGTCCCCAGAGCACTGAATAGATACATATAAGTACTTGAGTGAGATAGGCAGTGATAAATGATACATTCTGATGTTATGTTGTGATTGCCAGAAACCTACAAAGAGGGAACATTTCCTTTCTGTGAAAGTTTGATGTTGGACGTCTGCCTCTCCTGTCCCGTGGTAATTGGTCCTCTCCACTCAAAGCCAGCAAATATTGTCAGAAAATGAGTGCTACCATTTGTACTTCTGTGGGACTTTTTGCATGATTTAGACTTTAAGAGTATTTTGGGTCATAGTCTATGACCAAAGCAGGAAATTATACTGCCCCTCCCTGTTAGAGCATGAAAGTAAAAATTTCTTTTATGTTTTCTTAGCACACATGTATTGCATGTTGCCTGCTTACAAATGTTTGAGAACCTTTTGGACAAGTTGACCTATAAAAACAGTACTTCCACTAATGTGTGAATTCAGTTAACCCAGTCCTTACATTTTATGAAAGTCTGTGATCATTACTTTGGGTTTTTTTATTACTCTTTTAAGACTTTGAATTTTCTCATGAGTTTAATTTTCTCCCTTTGGCTTTTAGCTTTTCTAACATTTTCCAAAGGAGCTTCTTATTTTATGCATTTAATTTTCCTTTCCTTCTTCATTTCTCAATACTATTATTGATTTATAGGCATGGTTCTAGTCATCTTCATTGTTTGTGTTTCTTGTGATATCTTCCCAAGCTGTTACTCTGAGTGAGGTTCCAGAGTCCCTGTGCCTCAGCAGGTGCTTAAGGCAATGATAGTTATACTGACTAATAATAATTTAAATAAAATGAAATTTTCAAGTGAGAAGATCACTTATAAATATGTATAGCTATTTTACAAACATTGATTAAACTATTACCTTGTAATCTGGTGGGGAAACTATATGGAAGTGGGTCACAGGTTCTGTGGGAACCCAGATGAAGAGGAGCATCTGAGACCACGCCCTGGACCACAGCTACTGGGAAAGGAACTTCGGGCAGATAAGAGAAGGGCTCTGGAGGGGGAACCCATAGGAGGCAAAAGGAGAACCTGAAAAAGGAGATGGGTTCATACCCTGAGGGTCTGGTATATGCCCAAATAGGGTGAGATTTTACCCTCTTTAGGATGAGGAACTTGAAAAGGCCTGTGCAGAATGAACTGATGTCTACCAGGTGCCCAGAGAGTCAGGGTCAGGGAGAATCATGAAGGCTGGCAGGGTGATAGTTGATGAACCAATGGGCTTAGCTTGAAAACCCCATCAGTGTGGGTAGTCTTAAGGAAGCACTGTCATTTAGTTGGAGTCGGGGAGAGGGGCCTGCATCATGGGAGCCAGAGGAGTTTCACGGAGGATGGTGGATGGCATGGTGTTATGGAGAAGTCGCAGGGGGCACAGTGTGCAATGTTGGGATTGGCCATGAGTGTTTGAGAGCAGCCAGCGGAGGTCAGGTAGCAATGGACTGAAGAGACCGTAAGGGGAGCCAGTGGGGCCAGCTACCTCTAATGGAGTGGGGGTTCTTCTTACAACCCAGGGCCCTGTGTGTGAATGCCTAGGTAGTAGCGATTTTACACAAAATTCACTAAATGAAAGGTTTTGTACTTAGCACTGGCTTTACAGCCAGCTTTCCCACACACAGAGCCAGATGCTTCACAATCGTCGAACATTCCCGTCCACACTCCTTAGACACCATCCATCTATTGTCAGAACAGCGTGACGTTCTGTTCTAAATCTTCCATGAACATGACCAGGTATTCATCTGAAGCTGTCATTTTTCTTAGACTTTGATTTTTTTTTACTACCTTTATGTTGCCGTGATTACTGGTGATAATAAAAATGTGTGTGTGTGATTAAAAATATATTATTTCATCATTGTAAAATAAATAGACAAAATCTTCCTATCATAATAGCACTGTGGTAAATGAAGTTGGGGGTGGGGCGGCGGGAATTTCCTAGCCACCAAAAGAGAAAAAACTATACACAGTTTCATTGATAAGGTTCATGCTACTCTTACTCTACTACACAAATGTAAAACATTTCACAGATCCAAGTTTGCTTTCTAAATCATGAAAGAATTTGTGCTTGTAGCTTTGCAACAGAATTTCTGAACTTCCTGATTTGTCTTAATTTTCCCCTTCCCCTTTTCCACCCCTTAGTGGCTTGCCCCCCACTAGCTGTTTGTGATGCTCCTGTGAGCCTCTAGCTCTGTCTCCTCCAGCTGACCATGTCTCTGCACCTGCCTTTGCCAGCATGCATCCACTCCTGGTCCCACGTTTTCTAGTGAGCACAGCGAAACGCACTGCGGTTTAAGCAATTGCTGTTTAAGCAATGCATAGTCTTCTATGATGGGCTTCTTCCTTGCCTCTTGCGCACCTGAGGGCTTCATGTTGGCGATTTGTGTTGTCTGAAAGACTTTAGGAAGAAGTAGATCAGAGTATATTAACAGCATTAGATGTGTCCAACACAAACTGGCCTGTCTTTGTCTCAGAGAATTTTACTTCCAAATTCACCTTTTCACTATTGTAGTTATTCGTTTTTCTGCGATAAAACAGTGTGCATTTGCTTCCCGCAGTGTTTTGCTGTATCTCGGTTTCCACTTGTACTGTACAGGTGGCAAATGGTAACTGGACAGCTGAGCCAGCTTCCTAGTTCCTGAGTTTTTGTCATTGCTGTCCCAGTGCAGGGCTATGCTCCACTGTGTGCAGTTCCCTTCATCCCCTGCCACCATGAGCTGCTTCATTGCACACACTGCTCTCTCCTCCTCACTAACAGCTGTCTCTCTTTAGTTCACCCTTTGAAGGAGCGCATAACTACCAGCCACCAATTTCTAAAGCTGTGCAGTTGTTTTTTTTTTTTTTTTCTGTTTCATTACTGAACATTCCAACCAGAGTTTGCCTTTTCACCATTTTGGTTATTGATTTCATTTTTCTAATGCAATAAAGTAAATAAGCAGTCTGCTATAGTTTTGAGTTAATGAGAATTTGGAATGGATTTCAAGTATTCTTGCCCAGTTTTATGATGCAGGTACGAACTCAGGCAGTGAATTACATAACTAAACAATCACAGAGCCATAGAGCCCTCTGCCGCAGCATGGCTAGAATAGATTAATAGCTGCGCCTAAGGAAAATGTCAACTGCCAAATATTTTTTCATTAATAGTAAGTTGGAAATTTATAACCTTATCCATGCTTATGTAGCCTTCTAACTCCCTCAACTAGAGTTAATTTGTATTTTATTACTCTTCAGCTTATAAGCATCTTGATGCCAGACTCTAGGTTGCTCTATTTGTATGGATTTTTTTCAAATGAACTGCCATTTAAAATACTCTTATGCTGTTTGATTGAGCAATGAGTCTAGTTAGAGCTTTTATTCATGCACTTTTCTAGCTTTTGTTTTCAGGTGCTTACTGTCTTCAGGTACAGAAGTAAATAGATGCACAGTCCCAGAAGGGAGAAGCATGAGGGCACAACCTGCCATGAAGGAATCAGGAGGGGACCCTGGAGGAGGGGCTGCTGATCCCTTGTTCGTGGTGACTGAGTGCATGGAGTCTGGAGTCAGACAGCCCAGGTTCAAATCCTGACTGCATTACTTAGGAGATCTGTGACTTAGACTAATTACTTTTCTGGGTCAGAGTGACCCCCTCCAAGAAATGGGGGGTGTTCATAGTACAGACCTCATATGTGAATTAAAATGAGGGAATATTTATAAAGCCCTTAGAATAGTGCTTATTACATGGTAAGAATTATTCTTTTAAACAAATCAAGTAAAATAGATAACATATTTTGACCAAAATAAGGACTAAGGAAACCTCTATTATGAAAAATATAGAAACTTGTCCTGGCTGGTGTGGCTCAATGGATTGAGTGCTGGCCTGAGAACCAAAGGGTCACCAGTTTGATTCCCAGTCAGGGTGCATGCCTGGGTTGCTGGCCAGGTCCCCATTGGAGGGTGTGTGAGAGGTAACCACACGTTGATGTTTCTCTTCCTCACTTTCTTCCTCCCTTCTCCTCTCTCTAAAAATAAATAAATAAAATATTTTTTAAAAAAATATAGAAACTAACCAGCAAATATTTTAATATTTGTTTTTAAGTATATGGAAAGTTTAGTCAATAATTAGCTTATATAGGAATTTATTATCACTAGGTTCTGTCTCTAGAGACTTGGCTAACTTGTTTTCTATATTTTCAGTTATTTTGACGTTTTCAGGGAAGGAAGAACTTCCCAACAACTAGAGGGACTCCAGTGAAGTGAGCAGCCATTCGTGCTGCTGTGAAGTTCTTTCTCAGTACCAGAAATAGCCACGCAGGTTGAACCTGCCTGGGATGGAGCTTTGGGGATGCCTGCATTGGGTAGGAGGGGGCCAAATAAGTAAATGCTTAAAAGCCTAAATGTCTATAATGGCATGCAACATTGGGAACGAGGGTCTGGGGTGTGAAATGGCAATGTCAGTGGGAAGGACAGTTGAGTTTGAGGGAGGCAGAGAGTGGAGAGTTTTCATTGCTGGTCTAAATGTGGAATTGGTTTTATAGAGAATGGGGAGGTATTGTATGTTTTCAATAGGGGAGTGGCTTAGATTAAAAAAAGGAAGATCTCAGGGAGAGTAATCTGGTAATAGGTGCCCAGACTGGAAGCAGGAGGCCTGTTAGGTGTCAAGGCTGCCATGTAGGCAGGTGGGGAGAGGAGGGTGTATGAGAGGCATCCAAGATGACATTGAGCCTCAGGAACTGGGGCAAGCTGGCTTAGGTATTGGATATCAGGAAGATAGTGTTTCATATGCCATTCTAACTCATTTATTCATTCAGCAAGTGCTTGTTGAATGCAAACAGTGCAGAGCTCATAACCTGCAATGATGGATTTTTCCTGCTGTTTTCGTGAACAGCAAAACAAACACAGGTGCATTCCACATGCAGTTTAAATCTCATCGTAGTGAGCCTTATTGCAGGGCAGTGTATACATTCTGCAAGCACACCCTTAGGTACAGCACCTGTTAGAAAACAGGGCTGCTCTCCCTGGGCCTCTGCATGAAGTAAGTCCTTCACTTTAGTGAAAATTTCTAATTAAGTGTTTGCATTGGCCACAGAGAAATCAGAGCAGTAGAAATGAAGACAGCTTTTATATTCTCCACTCAAGTCATACTTGTTCATCATAGCCCTGAATATCTTTCTACCTTAAAACACCTGAATACCTCTAAAATAAACTCATCAAAGTGCTCATAGCCCAAGATGTACCCAGATGTACCTCTACCACCATCCTTCTTTCTAGTGTCCAGAACCTTCTACTTTCTATTTCACTTCTGGCTCCATGGTTTGAGACTGGGAAAAGGCTTATTATTCGAAAGAACAGGTGGCCAAGCCTTAGAGAGCTGATGCATTTCCACAGATTATCAGCATAGCACTTAGGACATTGTTAGTGCTCAAGAAATGTACCAAAAATTAAAATAGATTTTTAATAGGCTGACTTTGCTGTTTTGATGCCAGCATGAGGTGCCCTGTGGGAATTTTTAAATCTCCAGTATTACAGAAATCACCAGCCATCCTTTGAAAAGTAAACCAAAACAGAATAGAAATTTCCCTTTATATTTTCTGCCTAAAGGTGACTCTTAAACTCCTCCCTACTCCAGAATTAAATGCCTAGATTTAATATAGATGGGATTATAACTTTCTGGTGACTAGTGTTTCTAGCCCAAGCACAGTACAGAAATCTGCAGTGCTGCTCGGAGTCCTAGGAAGTTCTCCACATACGACTTGTTTTTGCAGGAAGAGGGGAGCACGGAGGTGGCCTTCTGCTCAGATTTTCGAGTGAAGGAATGTCTTGCTCCCGGCTCGTGTTGACCGCAGGACTTCTGAGCGGCTCTGCTCCTTGTCAGATGTATTTGCCACACTTAGTGCAGGCCACAGAAGTGGCCTCAGTCAAGTCTGATAAAAAGGGAAGCTCAACACCCTTTTATGAACATTCTCCTTTGAAGCTGTCAGGCTCTAAAATTAGGCAGGAGTTGCTATCACCAGATGTTCTTCTCTCCGAAGAGCGCACCCCTTGCAGTTTACCTTGGGAAACTGGGCATGCCTCGTTGCTGGTGATGCTGCGAGTCTGGGCATTTGCCTCAGATGGCAGCAGATCTGAGCTGATCAAATGTGAGGGTGAAGACTGTTTTAAGGAGCCTAAATGGTTGCACATCTTCGAGTGTCTTAAGATTGAATTTGTTACTAAATATATTCCTCTCAAGAAAAGTACTCATTTCGGTAGAGACAGCTGATCTTTCATAACTGGTGTCATTCTCTTGAAGAGCAGTAGGGTTCCCTTGATTTGTTATGTTTACTTGCTCCCCTTTTGCCTTTAAAGGCAGATGTTTTTATTCCATCATTTGAAACCATGTTAAGGCAGCTGGGCACCAGTCCCGTGACTTCTGTCTCGTGCCCAAACACCCTTCCAGATAAAACCACATTCTATCTGGTCATGTCTCTGGAAAGGCATGCTTGGTGATAAAGATGGGTCATTTCTGACAGTTTATACTGTGTACTTTATATAAATGCAGACCTTTTCTCTCTTTTCCTTAACTATATAATAATACAGGAGAAATTTGAGCCTCTTTGTATGCCAAGAAAAGGAAGAGAATACAAAAGAAAGCTGTGGTAATGGGAAGAGTGAGGTAGTTGTGGGTTGGTAAGAAATGGAACCAAGGCTGAATGGTCCTTCGTTGTCCAACCCGAGTGAAGTTGGCAGAAAGGTGGTTTTGCAAGAACTAGGAGGTGGCCAGACATAAAGTATAGGGGATGTAGATCGGTGGTGTTGGGAATGGAAGAAAATGGAAAACACTGGAAAGAACTACTCTGGAATTGGTTTAGGGCCTCAAAAAAAGGTACCAGGAAGACATTTTAAAAAGGCATAGGAATAAAAAAAAAAAAAAAAAAAAAAAAAAAAAAAAAAAAAAAAAAAAAAAAAAAAAAAAAAAAAAAAAAAAAAAAAAAAAAAAAAGGAAAAACATCTGGGGTTCAGGGGAGACATAAGACTACATTCAAAAGCCAGAAGTCCAAGTGCCATCAATTTAGCAGGAAGTCAGTTGGCATTTCCTGAGTGCCCAACAGCCCAAAGGAGAAGGAATCCAGGCCTAGGCCTAGAATTAAGAGATTTTTAGGCATTAGTAACATTCAAAGTAATGGCCAAGGGTTTCAAGCTGGGCAGGAAAGCCCAAGGGAGGCAGACAGGCTGACAGGGTATAAGGGACTGAATGTTGTGGTAAGAGTTTGAAAAAAAAAGGCAGGTGCCCCAGGAATAAGGAAGGAGGTGGTGAAAGAACAAATGGCATCACAAGGGGAATGTCCGAGTTCCTTGCAGAAGAGTCTGAAGTCCTAAGGGCAAAGATACAGCTAAGACAATGGGTGTTTATAGTGCCCGTTGGTTTACTTCTGTAGAATTTTAAGGAAGGAACGATCCAAGTCTTGCTCGTCTTTATGTCTCCAGTGTTTGGTGCAGCGCCTGGGACATACGGACTCAGCAAACATTTGAATGGGTACGATGAAAGCACAGGTCTTGACATTGAGGCTTGTAAGCCTGTGGAAGGTCAGGATGCTGGACAAATCATCAATTTCATTGATAAAGTCACTGAAGAATATCGTGATGCTGTGGTTAGAGCACTCCAAATCCTCCCCAGGTCTGAGTTGAAGGCCCTGGATTTCAGCTCACTAGCCCCGGCCAATCAGTTGTAATGGGTTCCTCTTACTCAGCATTTACGCATACCGCCCACATAGTTACACTTTGCTAGAGACTGCTAATTGCCTCTAAATCAGCTTTAAATAAAACTGTGCTCCTCTGATGATTTTGAACTCTGCAGAGTACTCTCCATGATTCTTAAACTGTCAAATTTATCCATTTCTCAGTATTTCTCTCCAAATCAGAAACAGATGCTTTTTATACTACTATTCTTGGCAGGCTTCAACAAACTGCCAGGCTTGCAGCTGCATAGTGCAGCCCCATCGTACCTTCTCCAAATCTGCTTCACCTCCATCCTTGCCCCTCCTCCCACCATTTATTTCCAAGCACTTTGTAGCATCTTTCTACAATAGAACTGCTACCTGAAAAGCTTTGGACAAAATACGGCTGCAAGTCACACTAAGTGTAAAGGCTTATGTCCTTGACTGCAACATATGAGGCCAGTAAGACATCTCTGAGCAGAGTACTCTCCAGGTGTCAGTTGGGGGAAGGAAACTGTATTTGGCCAAAGAGAAAGCTATCTACAGACTTTCTGTCCAAAAGAAGCCATTATTAGCTTTTGGTGGCTTATTGCTTAGTCTATGGCTTATCATTTGAAAGCATTTAATGTTCTCTTTCTTATCCTCATTCTCTCCTTTTATCCATAAAGTAATGAATATAGAAATGTTGACTGAATTTGCCTTGGATTTCTCAGATTTGGGAAGGGTTTATGAGCCTTAATTAAAAATACTGGAGAGACTTCCGGCCAAGATGGAGGTGTAGATGGACACACTGTGCCTCCTCTCACAACCAAGATTAAGGACAACAAAAATATAGAACCAAGCCCTGGCTGGTGTAGCTCAGTGGATTGAGCATAAGCCTGTGAAGCAAAGGGTCACTGGTTCAATTCCCAGTCAGGGCATATGCCTGGGTTGCAGGCCAGGTCCCCAGTGGGGGACACATGAAGGCAACCACACACTGATGTTTCTCTCCCTCTTTCTCCCTCCCTTCCCTTCTCTCAAAATAAATAAATAAAATCTTTAAAAAAAGGAACTACAACTTGTGCTTAAAAAATATATAGAACCAAAAAAAAAAAAACCCCAACCAGAACAGATAGAAAATTGAATTATATGGAAGTCCAACAACAATTCACCCAGACCAGTAAAAGGGTAGAGTCTGCAGCTGGTGGAGAGGGGTCAAGGCAGGAAAAACCAGTGGCTAGTGGTCCCGGACGCACAGGCAGTGGTTACCGAGCATGGGGAGGCAACAAGCAGACAAGTGAGACGCTGACCATGGTCACACATTCGCACGCAAATAAACCAGGCAAAAACGAGCAGCAAGACAGACTGTGCAATGCAGGGCCCCAGCGCCGAAAAATAAAGCCTAAAGGCACCGATTGAAAATGCTTGTGGGGGTTGAGGTGCCAGGAGAAAATCCCAGACTCACAGGAGAGTTCGTTAGAGAGACCCACAGGGTCCTAGAACATACACAAGCCCACCCACATGGAAATCAGCACCAGAAGGGCCCAATTTGCTTGGGGAAAGTGGCAGAAGGGACTGGAATCCAAGAGAGAGCAGAGGTAGTGCCATTGTTCCCTCTCGGACCCCGCACCCACATCCAGCATCACAACCCAGCAACTGTGCTGCCCTGCCCTGGTGAACACCTAAGGCTTCACCCCTCACTACATAACAGCCATGACCAGACCAAAAACAAAAAAAACAAAAACAAAAAAATGGCTCAAATGGGAGAACAGATCAAAGCCCCAGAGCCAATTCATCTAAGCAACCAAGAGATAGCCAACCTATCAGATGCACAGCTCAAAGCACTGGTGATTAGGAAGCTCACAGAATTGGTTGATTTTGGTCACAAATTAGATGAACAAATGAAGGCTACAATAAGTGAAATGAAGAAAAACACACAGGGAACCAATAGTGATGGGAGGAAAACTGGGACTCAAATCAATGGAGTGGACCAGAAGGAAGAAAGAAACAACCAAACAGAAAAGAATGAGCAAACAAGAATTCAAAACAATGAGGAGAGGCTTAGGAACCTCCAGAACCTCTTTAAATGTCCCAACATCCGAATTATAGGGGTACCAGAAGGGGAAGAGCAACAAATGGAAAACTTATTTGAACAAATAATAAAGGAGAACTTCCCCAATCTGGCAAAGGAAATAGACTTCCAGGAAGTCCAGGAAGCTCAGAGAGTCCCAAAGAAGTTGGACCCAAGGAGGAACACACCAAGGCACATCATCATTACATTAGCCAAGATTAAAATGAAGGACAGAATTCTAGAAGCAGCAAGGGATAAGGGGACAGT
>PVKU01015723.1:0-17180 GCA_004027475.1 Anoura caudifer | reverse complement strand
AAAAAAAAAAAAAAAAACACTCAGTAATGTGGGACTAGAGGGAGCATTCCTCCACATAATAAAAGCAATATATGAGAGGCCTACAGCCAACATCATACTCAATGGGCAAAAACTAAAATCTTTTCCAGTAAGATCAGGAACAAGACAACAATGTCTACTTTCACCCCTTCTATTCCATATAGTATTAGAAGTCTTTGCCACAGAGTTTAGGCAAGAAAAGGAAATAAAAGGCATCCAAATCGGAAACAAAGAAACAAAACTATCATTGTTTGCAGATGACATGATAGTGTACATAGAAAATACTATAGACTTGGCCAAAAAACTGCTTGACCTAATAAATGAATTTGGGCAAACAGCAGGATACATAGTCAATATCCAGAAATCAAAGGCATTTTTGTATAGCAATAATGAAAGAGTAGAAGCATAAATCAAGAAAAAAATCCCATTCATTATAGCAAAAAGAAAAATAAGATACCTAGGAATAAACTTAACCAAGTGGGTTAAAGACATGTATGCAGAAAACTACTCAACACTGAAGAAAGAAATCAAGGAAGACACACACAAATGGAAACATATACCATGTTCATGGATTGGAAGAATCAAGATCATCAAAATGTCCATACTACACAACTCAATTTACAAATTCAATGCAATACCTATTAAAGTACCAATGGCATATTTCACAGACATAGAACAAAGCATTCAAAAATTTATATGGAACCATAAATGACCTCTAATAGCTGCAGCAACTTTGAGAAAGAAGAGCCATGTAGGAGATCACAGTACCTGATACCGAACTGTATTACAAGGCCACTGTAATCAAAAGAGCCTAGCACTGGCATAAAAACAGGTACATGGACCAGTGGGACAGAACAGAGAGCCCAGAAATAAACCCAAGTCTCTAAGGTCAATTAATATTTGACAAAAGGGGCAGCAACATAAAATGGAGTAAAAATAACCTGTTCAACAAGTGGTGTTGGGAGAACTTGACTTCTATGTGCAAAAATGATACTCGAGCACCAACTTACACCATACACAAAAATAAATTCAAAGTGGATAAAAGATTTAAATATAAGCCATGACACCATTAAAGTCCTAGAGGAGAACACAGGTAGGAAAATCTCAGATATTTCACACAGCAACATTTTTACTGATATGTCCCCTAAAGCAAGGGACATAAAGGAAAGAATAAACAAATGGGATCTCATCAAAATTAAAAGCTTCTGCATGGCTAAAGAAAACAGTATTAAAATAAAAAGAGAACTGACTGTATGGGAAAACATATTTTCCAATGATACCTCAGAAAAGTGTTTAATCTCCAAAATATATAAAGAACTTACACAACTCCACTCTAAGAAGAAAAGCAACCCGATTAAAAAATGGGCAAAGGACTTGAACAGACACTTCTCAATGGAGGACATACAGAGGATCCAGAGACACATGAAAAGATGCTCAATATCACTAGCTATCAGAGATATGCAAATTAAAACCACAATGAGATACCACTTCACACCTGTCAGAATGGCCATCATAAACAAAGCAACAAGCAACAAGCGATGAAGAGGTTGTGGAGAAAAGGGGACCCCAGTGCACTGTTGGTGGGATTGCAGACTGGTCCAACCACTATGGAAATCAGTATGGAATTTTCTAAGAAAACTAAAAATGGATCTACCTTTTGACCCAGCAATTCCACTGCTAGGATTATATCCTAAGAACCCTGAAACACCAGTACAAAAGAACCTATTCACCCCTATGTTCATAGCAGCACAATTTACAATAGCCAAGTGTTGGAAGCAAACCAGGTGCCCATCAGTAAATGAATGGATGAAAAAACTCTGGTACATTTACACAATGAAATTCTATGCAGTAGAAAGAATGAAGGAGCTCCTACCTTTTGCAACCGCATGGATGGAACTGGAGAGCATCATGCTAAGTGAAATAAGCCAGGTGGTGAGAGACAAATACCGTATGATCTCACCTTTAACAGGAACCTAACCAATGAAAGAAACAAACAAGCAAAATATAACCAAAGTCACTGAAATTGGGAACAGACTGACAGTCACCAGAGGGGAGAGAGGGGGGAAGTTCAGGCGAAAAGGGGAAGGGTTTACAGGAACAAGTATAAAGGACACATGGAGAAAAACTGGGGGGGGTGGAAATGGAAGGGAGGTGGGGAAGGCTGGGGCGGTGGGCTGGGATGGGAGTAAAAGACAGAAATCTGCACAAGAACAATAATTAAAATAAATTTAAAAAAGATAAACTCAAAAAAGATAAATAAAGTTAGTTATAATGTTTAGGAAAGTTACTAATATTATACAAATTGTTGATGACGTCTTTGTCCAGCAAAACTGCATCTTAGTCTAAATTTTAATTCTCAGCTCACTGAACATTGTCAATGCATAAACTACATAAAACATTGAGGGTGACTCTAATAAAATCTTGAAGGTGACATCCCATATTTCTTTGGAAATCACATATTTTTCTAATCCCTTTCACTTAAAAAAACAAAAACCAAAAACCAAAGCTCTCTTTCTCACATAACTTACTAACATCAGCCAAAACTGAGAAAGAAAAAGATTTTAGAATTAAAATATATAGTATAAATGAATGCATGCATTCTTCATTCACTGAATAGTTGTTACATCCTTGTCTTATATGAGCACTTAGTATTTAAAGGAAAGGCTAGTATGGTATCACTCTATCTCGAGGGCTTCAGATCTTCCCTTTTGCTCATCTCTCTTTTCACCCCTCTGAAACACATTTACTATTGGTAATTTTTATTTATTCATCCTCTAAAATACATCCCAACCCATTTGGTCTTTCTTCATGTCTACTATTAACACCTAAGCTCAAGCCATCATTATACTTGTATCTTTCCTTTGACTCCTGCAGATGCTTCCCACTGGAATTTCTCTTTTCACTGTTTGCTTTAGAGCAATCACAGTGACCTTTCAAAACCACAAGAGACTCTCTTTTATTTGTTATTTTTATTAAGACTTTGTTTTTAGATCAGTTTTGGATTTACAGAAAAATTGAGGGGGAAGTTACAGAGGTTTCCCATATGCCCCCAGTTCCAACATGTGTAGCCTCCCCCATTATCAACATCACTCACTAGAATGGTTAATTTGTTGCAATTGATAAATTTTCATTAATACATCATAGTTACTATGTAAGGCTATAGTTTATATCACAGATGGCAATCACAAGGCCTGCTGGCGGAATCTGGCCCTCCACCTTGTTTTATCCAGCCTGGCACCTTATTTCTACCTGGCAGCAGTGCTGAGCTCTTGCTTAACTATTAAGGAGTAGTTACATTTATACAGTCCTAAAATTACATTCAGCCATTTGAAGGCAACTGCAAGGCTGATGTGGCCCCCAGTGAAAATGAGTTTGACACCCCTGGTACATTATGCCTGACTCTTGGTGTTGTATATTCTCTTGATTTGGGCAAATGTGTAGTTTATAATGAATGACATGTATCCACAATTATGGTATCATAGGGAGCAATTTTTACTGTCTTAAATATCCTCTGTATGTTTTCTATTTATTCTTCTTTCCACCCTCAATGCCTGATAGTCATTGAACTTTATACATCTCCAGAGTCTTGAATTTTCTAGAATGTCCTATTTTTGGAATCATATAGTGTATAGATTTTCTTCTTTCTGTTAGCAATATGTGTTTACATTTTCTCCATGTATATTCATGGCTTGATATAGCTCATTTCTTTTTTTAAGATTTTTTAAAATTCATTTTTAGAGACAAGGGAGGGAGAAAGAAAGGGAGAGAAACATCAGTGTGTGGCTGCCTCTCACGTGGCCTCCAGCAGGGACCTCACCCACAACCCAAGCATATGCCCTGATTGGGAATCAAACCAGTGACCCTGTTGTTTGCAGCCCATGCTCAATTCACTGAGCTACACCAGCTAGGATGATATAGCTCATTTCTTTTAAGCACCGAGTAATATTCCACTGTCTGGATGTACCAAATTTTGTTTATTTATTCACCTACTGAAGGATATCTTGGTTGCTTCCAAGTTTGGGCAATTATGAATAAAGCTGCTATGAACATCCATGCAAAGGTTGTAGTATGGACATCAGTTTTCAACACCTTTGATAAATACCAAGAAACATGATTGCTGGACCATACAGTAACTGAAAGTTCAGTTTTTTTAAGAAACTGCCCAACTGTCTTTAAAAGTAGTTGTAATATTTTGCATTCCCACCAGCAATGACTGAGAGTTCTTGGTGTTCTACAGCTTCATTTGCATTTGGTGTTGTCAGTGTTCCAGGTTTGGGCCATTTTAATAGGTGTGTAATGGTATGTCTTTGTTGTTTTAATTTTAATTTTCTTGATGACATGATTTGAAGCATCTTTTCATATGTTTATTTACTATCTGTGTGTGTATATATATATATTTATGGTGAGGTATTCATAAAATCTTTGGTCCATTTTTAATTGAGTTTGTTTTCTATTTTTGAGATTTGGTATATTTTGGTTAATAGTCTTTTATCAGTTATGTCTTTTGCAAAAATTTGCTCTTAATTTATAGTTATGTCTCCCATTCTCTTGGCATTGTCTTTTGCAGAGTGTAACCATTTACTATTAATAAAGTTCAGCTTATCAACTATTTCTTTCATGTCTCATTTGTTTGGTATTGTATCTAAAAGGTCATCATCAAATCCAAGACCATGCAATTTTTTTTCTGTTATCTAGGAATTTTATAGTTCTGTATTTTATATTTAGGTCTGTGATTAATTTTGAATTAATTACTGTAAAAGTTATAATGTCTTTGTCTAGATTAGTTTATTTTCAAGTAAACATCCAATTATTCCAGCCTCATTTGTTGAAGACTATTTTTGCTCCATTCTGTTTTCCCTGCTTCTTTGTGAAAGATCAGTTGACTATTTTACTGCTTAACACAACCTTCAAGGCCTTAAATTATCTGGTCCTTGTCATTCTCTAGCATATGTTATGTTTTCCTATACTGCTACTTTCAGTTCTTCAAGTTTCACTCAATTATCACCTCCTGTAAATGGTCTTCTTTGGTTGGGCATTATTTCTAAGGCAGATTTCCTATCTTTGCTGTCTAGATCCTATCTCATATTATGCTATTTTGATTTCTCTACAAGACTTATCACATCCTACATTTTCTTATGTATTTGTTAACTTATTTATTGCTTATGGCCTTTCCCCCAAAAAAAGTTTGCTCACTAGAACACAGGCTTTTCAAAGGTGAGGATATAATACCTTCCTTTTTTTCTGCTGTACTTAGAGCTCTTGCTTTATGAAGTGTAACAATACAAGTGTTTAGTAAATATTTTTTTTGATGAACTAGTACATAATTTAGAAATATGTTTCTCAATGTGGATAACAGAATCAAATTTTGGTCTAGAAAAGGACAAGTCTTGCTTATGTAAATTTCTTTTTTTAATGGGGTGGGTCCTTTTGTAATGTGTTTCATTAATCTATGTGTTATTATTAATGCATAATTGCTTCAGATGTTGGCCATGTTCAAGGGCCTGTGCCAGTGCATTTATGCTTGATCTCATTTATTTTTCACAATACTCCTGGTGACTAGATAAGATTATTCACAAGTTGAAGAAATAGAGACTGTTAAGTTAGTGATTTATTTAAGAACACATAACCAGTAAGTTCAAAACAGTATTCCAACTTTGATGCTTTACTCCAAAACCTACATTTTTCTATTGTATCACATTGCTTTCCTCTCTGAAATGTTGCAACACTGTAAACATAAATTAGTGTGATATCCACTAAATTGAGAAATACAAAGCCAAACAACTGATATTTTCCTGTTTTGATCAGGGATGCCTTAGGAACTGGAGCCTCAAAGGACACACTTACAAAGAGAAAATTGTGAAAGGCAGAGAAAATAAGAATCCCTGACCCTGTGATGATGGCTACATATTCTAAGCCAAGTGATATAAAACTATATCAAGAAATTGTGGATGCTTGCAATAGAGTTTTGGAGAATTCTAAATATTTTCAAAATATTTGAAAATATTTTCTGTGGAAGAGAAAGAAGTCTATTTGTGTTTTAAGACTGCAGAAGGCTTAAGTAGGCTTAAAAGTAGAAGATGAAAAATGATGGACATGTTTTCAAAGTAAAAAAAATTACACTATCATCTTAGTCTATAAAAGAAATAGTGTGTTTCCCACTCACTAGAAATATTTAAGTAGGGATTGGGTAATGATGTCATCGTTGTACTGTAGTGAATATTGAAGAATCAAATGAGTATTGTAGATGACTTTCATGTCACTTATGACACAAATATCTTCTGAACTTTAAATTATCCAGAACTTAAGGAGGTATCCAAATATATAATAATCCAAATATGTACTAATCTAAACAGACAAAACTAAATTTTAATTATATCAACTTTTTTACATTATTTGCCTCTTTTTCTTAAAAATAAAGTACAGGTGTTGTAGATTTGTACTGTGTCAATTTGGCTAGGTTGGAACTATGTCTTCCAGAATTTCCTTCCCTGCATAGTGGAGGGTGTATTTGGACCCCAAAAAATATTTAGCACAGGATTTGAAGGCTCAGGATATCAACTCAGGGCACGGAATGCTGTTGAATCTCATGGTTGCTGTTTCTTATCTGCCAACTCACCTTGTTGTCATGGGGCAGCAGCTCCTTCACTTCCCATGGGACCTCCTTCTTCATGTTCCCTCACTCCTAGGCCAAGTTTGTGTTTAGCTCTGGGATGAGGAATATCATCTACTCCTACAGGAAAACCCATATCAAAATTAAAAGTTGCATGGTGGAGGGGGGGATAAATGGAACAAAAATTGGGAAAATTGTAATAGCATAATAGATAAAATATACATAAAAATTGAATGGTTCAAGGCAGTGTGTGAGGTACTCATGCAGATTTCTGTTAATCCTTGCATTTTCTGGTTTGTTTTTACTATCCCCATTACACTTATATCTTGTCTCTCCTGCTGATTTAAAGGCCCCAGCACCAAACGTGGAATCAGCATGTGTGCATAGGCTGTTTAACCAATGTCTGTGATTGCATAAGGGCAAATATCTGTTTAAATGAACTTTGTATTTGTAATATATAAAATATCCTTTCTGATCAAAACTTGAATGATACAAAAGGGAACATTCAGTTAGTTGAGAGTTCTTCTTACTATTCTCATTTATGTATGATGTACCCTGCATTCAAATATAAGGGATATTATTTGACACAAGTATATAAAAATTCACATGATAATGAGCTCTATATAATGGGGTTCATGCCAAGGCCTTATACATCATTACTGTGTGTAGAATAGTAGTAGACATTGTAGTTGAAGTCAGTCATATGTTTACTTCCAGTGCTTGTTACTGAATAGCAGTGATCTCTTTTTCTCCCCCCCAAGACTTCTGGTACAAGCACATTCACCTCCTAAAACACCAATGAGCATATGTTTCAAATGTTGAACTTGATTCTAATCTAGATACACATAAATGAATATTTCATGGATATAACAACTAAAATTTCTTTGATTACTAAAATAATAAAGTTCCAGCTGATTGTGCATGTGGGTAGTTTGTCACTAGGAGTAGCTTTTTATCTGTCAAAATGAAAAACACATGCAGGACCAGGTGTGTGTGTATGTGCATGCACATACATAAACCATTTAAAATACATGTTCCCAGAATGAAATACCTCCAGCTAACTGAAACAAAATTAAGCCTGTTGGAAACTCTGTATTACTTCACCTCTTTTTCTTTATTTTGTTCCTGATGAAACACAGTGTTGCTGTTACTTGTTTCGTTCCAATGCCAAGTGACATGACTCCTTCTTCTCCAATAGATTAACATATGCATAAATCCATGTTGTGGTGTGTCATCTTGGCACAGGTGCTCAGACAATGGACAGAATTAACTGCTGTGGAATTATGTAAGGAAGTGAATTTTCACAATGAAGTTAGTCAGGGCTTTAACAGGATACTCACACAGCAGAATCTGTGGGGACATTTGGGATGATGATTCTTAAAGTTTGGCAGGCAGAAGGCTTAGCGCTGTGAATCACCTCTTTTCATCCAGTCTATTATTATATTATTCTCTTTCATATTTCATTTGGCTTTCCTATGGGTATGTGCTTTATGCCCACTTTCTCACAAATTATGATCTTGCTATAAAGCATTTATGTTCATGAAATCTTCCAGAGTCTTTAATTTTAATAATACTCATGGTTGGCAATATTGAGATTAACTCCTCTCTTCTGTACTGTCAGTATGACCTCAGTTTAATACTGGTAAAAGATGAACTGATTTTATTGTTTTTCCCATCCTAACCAATTGTTTTCCTCAAATATTTGCTGATGGGATTTTTTTTAAAGATTTCATTTATTTTATCTTTAGAGAGGAAGGGAAGGAGAGAGGGAGAGAAATATCAGTATCTGGTTGCCTCTGATGCGTCCCCTGCTGGGAACTGGCCTGCAAACCAGGCATGTGTCCTGACTGGGAATCGAACTGCAATCTTTTGGTTCACAGGCCCATGCTCAATCCACTGAGCTACAACAGCCAGGGTGCTGATGGGATTTTTATGGAGAATTTTTCTCCAGGTTTGCTCATTCTCTCTCATGACAATTAGTCATTTATAAGGTATCATGCTTATTTATAAGGCATCATGCTTAAGATATACAGATGATTCCTTTTTTTGTCTATTAGTATTAAGTAACCACAGGATAATTACTTAATAGTAAATATGGCAAACATTTATAAAAATATATTTGTTTTATTGATCTCACTTCTTTTTAGTGTTTAAAGAAGCTATTTGCCCTCTTGATTCTTACTGTTACTCTGGTTTCTTGAAATGTGAACCATTCAAGGTTTAGCTTGATCAGCTCTTCCAAGCTTCTAAAGGGTAGGGACCACGTTTTGCTCATGTGTGGTTTCTTAATAGCTAGCATGGTATGTGCCACAACAGGAGCGATTTATGAATGTTGTTGAGGGTAGTTGAACTGAAATGAACTAACAGCTTCAGAGTTAAATGGTTACATACCTTCACTATATTCATTTAGCCTAACAATTATTTCTCTCATCACTAAACATTGGCATGGATAGAACTGAAGAGCATTATGCTAAGTGAAACAAGCCAGACGGTGATGGACAAATGCCATATACTCTTACCTGTAAGTGAAACCTAATCAACAAAACAAACAAGCAAGCAAAATATAAGCAGAGACATTGAAATTAAGGACAATCTGACATTAACCAGCAGGGAGGTAGGAGGGGATAATGGGGGGAAGGAGAGAAAGGTTTTCAGGAACAACTATAAAGGACGCATGGACAAAACCAAGGGAGGGTGGAATCAGGAGAGGGAGGTGGAGATGGCTGGGGTGGGGGCCAGTGGTGGGGGGGGTAAATGCAAACAGCTTTATTTGAACAACAATAAAATAATTTTAAAAGATTTATATGTAGTAGTTGTTATTACAAGATACTTGGTACAATAATTTCCAAGGGATGATGCTTTTGTGAGAGGTGGTGAGTATACCTGTTGAAGTGTATATATGGGTAAAAAAAGTATTTTATAAAGTGTAAAAATTCCAGAGAGCCTCTTTTCCAAGATGCTGCTATTCACTTCTCATCCCTCCTATTTTTCCTCTGATTCAGGTTCTTTCTGATCAATAGAATTCTTTTATTTTCTTACTCCCAATTTCTCCTGGCAATATAAAATTTGTTTTGGAAAAATGTGATGAAGCAATGTCCAACTAAATCCAGTTTCTGAATCCTCACCAATCACTTCAGCACCAGTTATGTTGCTTACACTCAGTGTTGTTGAGAATTGAGAATGCACAACACATGACCTCTACCTTTAAACAAAGCAGAAATGACCAAGAAGTATATTTAACCTGTTATAAGAACCTATTAAATAATTATATCCTGAATATTCCAAAGTGTTTCCATAATAATAATAATCTCACTTAAACTCACAAAAATTCTGGAGAAAAATCTAGAAGTTATTATCTTCTAGTCTTTAGATGAAAAAGTGGGAACAAAGATAGGTTTATTGCATACTCAGGGTCACATTGGGGACTTTTGATCAGGAACAGAACCCTGGAATTCATATACTTGACAGAAATCAGTCCACTTCTATCACATACCACTGAATTTAGAAATTTGTCAAAATATTTGTTCAAAGTTTTGCCATTTTATGCCAAAAGTGTACATACATCTTAAAAATTTGACTTATTCCTTTACATGGATGTAGTTTGACAGCACTATGATGTCAACATTTCAGTTGAGAAAAAAGTATCATTGGATGCAATACCACATCAGCATATTTGAAAGAAAATGGAATTCTGCAGTGAATACATGAAACAATCTTTTGAAGTATAACAGCGTGAATTACTTAAAGCCTTACAATTTCTTTTTTTTGACTTATCTAATAACCAGTCAACAAAGTTTTAGGTGACAAAGACTAGAAGAAGTTTATAGCTAAAGAAATTAAAAGTGCTATTAAGAAGACAAAGTATAAGTTGAAATTTATGAAATAATCTCAATATATATGTACCAACATAAATCAGGATTCTAGAATGGTATCTCCAAACTTTCAAAGACTTCTTGAAACATTAACTGTTTTTTGTAACATGAACATTGATGATCAAAAATGGGCTAATGGCCTCATTCCTAGTAAAGAGAATAAATAATGTGAACATAAAGTACATGATGTAAAAATGATTGGATTAAAACTTCAGAAAAAACAAATAACCCCACAAAGATTTATGTGTGATTATGTTCCAGTGTGTGTGCATGTGTAAATTTTAATTTCACTATAACTTGAAGTATGACACTATGACCCAGAAGGAAAACATGTATAATTATTAAGTCTCATTCTTATGAGGATAACACAATTGAATATATATTTTTTCAGATGCAAATAGTAGGATCTACATTATCACATGTAGCTATGGAAAGAACTTTTTATTTGATGTATTTTTTACTACACTTTTATTGGGGATCCTAGAGAAGATAGTCTCATACTTATTATGATTTCTAAGACAAGATTCCTAGGAAAATAACCATTAATCTAATTATTGATACTTTCAAGGATTCTCATCACTTACTTCTACAAAAGGAACATTATACAATTGACCCTTGAACAACACAGAGATTGGGATGCCCATTCCCTGGTACAGTCAAATATCCATATGTAACTTTGACTTCCCCCAAAACTTAGCTAAACATAGCCTACTTTTGACTGTAAGCCTCACCAATAACATAGGCACATTTAACACATATTTTGTATCTTGTATGTATCGTATACTGTATTCATACAAGAAAGTAAGCTATAGAAAAGAAAATGTTATTTTGAAATCAGAAGGAAAAGAAAATACTTGTGTAGTACTGTACTGTATTGTACTTATTAATACCATAACTTTACATCATCTATTTGTAAGATGAATTTGTAGGTCTGTCAGTCCTACACCAATATTGTTTTATATGACATATGACACTGCAGATATTTTATGTGTGTGTGCCTTACCAACACCAGACATAAAATTGAAAAGATCACATAAAAATAAATTTGTATTTATGTACAATATAACTATGCATTGATAATGAAGCAGCAGCAATATGATTGCTTTATGGTAGCTTAGTGTAATTGATGTAATTGTTTCATGGTAACCCAGCCTATACACTAATGAGTAAATCATTATAAAAATTTTATAGCATAAATTATTACATTCATATTCACTATACAGTATTGGAAATGTTACATTTAAAAAAATACTTGTAATGGTACACATTTTGTTGAATTACAAGAGAGAAGCATACTGTATGGTAATATAATTCATTGAATATAAAGTTATAAAACAGTAAGAAAACTAACACACTATTATTTTTATATTAAATATCACTCACATTATGCCTCTGTAAAGATAAGCTATTCACTTCAACATAAGTCTTGGACATGATGTTCTACATGATGATGACTATGATGATAATGAGGAAGAGGATAATGACAAAAGTTCTCACACAGTTCTTGCATTACATTTATTAAACTTTCTCATGAAGACACTCTTATACACACATGACAGACACTTTTATTAACTGTATGGCATGGCGATTATGTACTATTCACTAGTTGAAACTGAATCATCATAAGGGTCATTATCCTTGTTTTCTTTACATTGAGTAGGCTAAGGAGGAGGAGGAAGAAGAAGGGCTGGTCTTGCTGCCTCAGGGTTGGCAGTGGCAGAAGAGCTGGAGGAGGTGGAAGGGAAAGGAGGAGAGGCCAGCATATTCTTCGTGTAACTTTATGGAAATACACTATAATTTCTGTCATTTTGTGGTTTTTAATTTCTCTAAAAATGTTTCTATACAGTGTGAATGCTTCCTCACCATTTACTTGAATTACAGTTACCATATCATAGAGGGTCAATGGCATAAAAAAATCAAAAACAATCTTGAATAATTGAACCCTTCTGCCAGATTGTCTAATGTTAATTTGTTTTCTGTTGCTGCTACTTTTCAGTCTTCCTTTTCCTTACCTGGCACTGGTTTGGAAGCACTTATTTCTCTCAAGTTGTCTTCTGTTAATTCCTCTGGTGTGATGTTTATTAGCTCTTGAATTTCCCCAAGATCCATGCCCTGAAACCATCTCCACAGCCTCTTCCATTATTTCCTTAATCACCATTGTTGAAAATCCTGTGATGTCTTGCATAACATCTGGGCATGTTTTTCTCCAGAAGAAAGTTGTTTCACGCTTGATGGTGTTCGTGGATTTTTCCATAACAACAATGGCATCTTCAATGGTGTAATCATTCCAGACTTTCATGCATTATGTTCTCTCTATTAGAGTTCTCTTGTATAGCATTGACAATCCTTTCCATATAGTGATGTGTGTAATAAGCCTTAAAGGTCCCTATGACCCTCTGACCCAGAGACTGAATTATAGCCCTTGTGTTCTGGGTAAGTAGACCATTTCAGTGGCTTCAATATTGAACTCATAGAATTCCGGGTGACCAGGAGCATTGTCCAATACCAAATAAACTTTAAAAGGCAGTTTCTTACTGGCATGGTACTTCCCTGCTTCAGGGACAAAGCATTGATGGAATTAATCCAGAAAAAGTATTTTTGTTGTCCAGGCCTTCTTGTTGTACAAAAAAAGATTGGCACCTGATGTTTATCTTTTCCTTTCAAGGCTTGGGGGTTAGCAGCTTTATAGACAATGACACTCCTGATTATAAACCTGACTGCATTTGCCAAAACAAAAACCAAAAACCAAAAAAATAAAACCCCTAAAAACAAAAAAGCAAAACAAACAGTACACTTAGCCTATCCCTTCATGCCTTAACTCCTAGTTCTTGTTTCTCTTCTTTACTAATACAAGTCTTTTGTTGCATTTTTCTCCCAGAAATGGACATTATTTTCTGCATTAAAAATTTGTTTAGGCATATATCCTTTCTCTTCAATGCTTTTCTTGATGACATTTGGAAAATTGCTACCTCTTGCTAAACAGAAGGTGTTTCTCATTATGTTGACTTTTTCAAGCCAAATCTCTTTTTAAAATTATTAAATCATTCTTTGTTAGCATCAAATTACCCATATTTAGATCCTTTACCATCCTTTTACTTTAGGTTGTCATATAATGACTTGGCTTTTTCTCAAATCATATTAAAGTCTATAGGTATACATTTCTTACAGCAATCCTGAACCCACATAAAACCTGCATTTTCAACATGAAATAAAAATATTTTGCAAAATGTTCAAGGTTTCTGGACCTGATGGTATAGCCACATAGATGCCTTTGAGAATTTTCTTTTCCATTTTTATAATGGTCTCTACACTGAATTCATTTATCTTCAAATAGTGGGCAATTGCAGCAGCAGACCTCACTCTACAGTGCATATCAAACGATTCAACTTTGTCTTGTAATGTCATGATTTTTCTCTGCAACTTGGGAGCATTCCCAACATCACTAGTGGCATTTTGTAAAAGTCCCATGA
Source organism: Anoura caudifer (assembly GCA_004027475.1). NCBI lineage: Eukaryota > Metazoa > Chordata > Mammalia > Chiroptera > Phyllostomidae > Anoura > Anoura caudifer. The sequence continues at coordinate 3,210 of PVKU01015723.1, read as the reverse complement.
TGTTATTCAAGGTTTACAGTATTGCACTAAACACAATGAAAAAATATGTGAGAACCGCAAGAGACCACTATTTGCCCTGGCTGGTGTGGCTCAGTGGGTTGAGCACCAGTCTGTGAACCAAAAGGTCACTGGTTCGATTCATGGTCAGGACACATGCCTGGGGTGTGGGCCAGGTCCCCAGTTGGGGGTTATGCAAGAGGCAATCAATCAACATATCTCTCACACATTGATGTTTCTCTCCCTCCCCCTCTCTCTAAGAATAAATAAATAAAATCTTTAAAAAAAGATCACTACTGTGATAAGCAATGTCCAGAGAGATGAAACAAACTGCTCATATGGAAATTGTTAGCATCACACAATGTTTTAAGTGGATACTCACAACACTTGAGCTCACTACAATGGCAACAAGGGTCAGCTATAAAATTATTATAGTAGTACGGTATGTACCACAGTTAAATTTATGCACTTTTTATTCAATTCTTCATATTTATGTTTGTTTACATTTTTTCACAACTTGAAATGGCACCACTTACTGTCTGTGTTTATGTGTGTAAGTTTTGATAAATTTTATCATACACTTGTGTACATTTTGTGGTAGTGAATGATAAAATAAGACTGGTATATACATATCTTTTTTGCTTTCACAACATACCTAACTTTTACTAATTTTTTTATATTTCTGGCTATGCAGTTTGTGAGGTTTTTTCAAGTAGATGTAAATCTTCAAGAAATTTTGCAATGCATTTAATCAAAAAAATCTTCATATAAGTGGATCTATGCTATTCAAATTCTTGTTGTTCAAGGGTCAATTGTATTTCATAATAACTAAACAAAATTTTTTGCACTAATATTTTCTTATAGACTGAGGAAATGTCCGTTACTACTTTGCTCAAAATGAATTCAGTAAGTTTACTTTAAGACAATTTTAGGCCTTAAATATCTCCAGACTTTGATTCTAAACAAAGGAAACAATGTAATTATTTTGCTGAATTTACATATCCTCATAGGTAAGAATAAAAACCCCAGTTGATTCTCTTATATCACTGATTTCAGGGAAATAACATATGTATTATAAGACCAATGTATTTCTGTAAATGTTATAGGGGTTTTCATGGGAGAAACTTGATTTTGACCTGTGGTATTGTTTATATGTGCTTACAATGGAAGCAACTTTTTGAAAACTGGACCGGCGCTTTGTATTTGTGTTGAATATCTCAGTGCTTCATAAATACTGGCAGACCACAGCAGAAATTCTTTATAAAAAAATTGTGGAATTCAACTGAATTCACCCAAAGTGTATAAAAATGAGCTGAGTTAGAATGAAAATTGACTATTCTCTGACTTTAAGCTTAGTTTAGTGAAATGTCTGCTGTATATTTGTGGGTTGAATTATTTATGATACATACCATTATCTTTGGTTTGCAACTAAGGGTATCCTCTCTCAATTTATTGACTTTCATCTGAAAAAAGTGAATTTTTAACCACATGGCTCAAACCAATTTGTAAATACAAATAGCTACATGTATTCTTGGCAGAAGGTACTACAATAATAAAGATAGCTACCCTTTATGAAGTGCTCACTATGTGCCAAGCATTGCAAAACTGCAAGAACTTTCTGAATAATATAAAATTAAAATCTATATAATAACCCTAGGAGATGGGTATCATTACAATCTGTGTACTATGCAAAAAAGGAAACTGAAGAGCAATGAAATTAAGTAATTTGGCTAAAATCACCCAGCTAACAAATGGTGGAAACAGGATGAAATGTCAATCATCTTGATCTAAAATCACCACAGTTCACTGCTTTTACTTGGGCTGCTGCAATCAAAATATGCAGGAATTATAAAGTGGAAAATAGAATAAAATAATGGAGGGGGTAGAGTTTCAACAAACTTCATTAGTTAAAGCCTCACATATATAGTAGGATTTAATCCCATATGGGTTCCTGAAATGTTTTCATGATAGAACTCCCCTTTGCAAAAATCTTAAAATTTCCTATAGAATTAAGTCCAAAACATCAGCCTGGAATTCAAAGCAGATATATTGTCTTAGTTTGTTTGAGTTGTTTTAACAAAATATTACAGACTGGATAGCTCACAAACAACAGAAATTTATTTCTTAGGGTCTGGAAATCCAAGATCAAGGTGTCAGTATGATCTCATTCTCTGGAAGGGATCTGCTTCCAGGTTCATAGTGCCTTCTCTCTATGTCTTCACAAGGTGAAAGGGGCCAGGGAACTCTTTGGAACCTATTCAATAAAGCACTAATCCCATTCAAGTGGGTTCTAATATACAAATTAAATACCTCCTAAAGGTTGAATCCACTAATACCATTGCTTTGTACATTAGGAGTTCAACATGCATTTTTTGGGGACACAAATACTCAGATTATAAAAGCTATATTCTAGCAGAGATGCTCTATCTACCTATTGATCTGTTTAACATAAAAAATTCATGTTTCTAATCAACATCCTCATTTCTCCCCACATATTATAACTTCTATACCTTTTCTAATGTTACTTCCCCCTGTTTGTGATGTCTACAATAAAAATTTCAACATTCTGGGGTTCCGGCCAAGATGAAGGTGTAGGTAGAAACACTTTGCTTCCTCACAAAACCAAAAGAAGGATAACAACAAATTTAAAAACAATAAACAACCAGAAGTGACAGAAAAAAATCAAACTGCATGGAACTCCGACAACCAAGCAATTAAAGAAACATTCACCCAGACTGGTAGGTGGGGCAGAGATGGGCAGCTGAGTGGAGAGGACACATGGCAAGGCAGTGGACCAAACAGGTATAGTGGGGATGGCTGAATGGGAAACTCTATTTTCCCAATCAAAACCTCTAGCTGTAAATTACTGTAGGGATTGAGAAGGTGGGACAAACTCACAGTCTCACAGGAGAGTTCATTGGAAAGTGAGGATAGAGTGGAGCAAGCAATGGGCATTATTTGATCTGATCCCTGCACCACAGACAAGTGAGACAACATAGCAAAGAGGCTGGCTCAGCCCCATTCCAACATAACAGGTGCACCAAGGCAATGACACACATTTGATGAAAAGACCAGATCAAAACTCCAGAAAAACAACTAAGCAACAAAGAGATAGCCAACCTATCAGATCCAGAGTTCAAAACACTAGTAATCAGGATGCACACAGAATTGATGGAGCTCAGTTGCAAAATGAAGGAAGATATGAAGGCTACC
>PVKU01015722.1:0-17193 GCA_004027475.1 Anoura caudifer | reverse complement strand
CCCTGGGGCAAGCTTGTCTATTTTTGTTATCCTCATCTAGCAGAGAGGCCAGCATATAATAGGTCTTAATAAAGATTGAATAAATGAATTAGTGTTTCCTTGGAAAGATTACATATGTCTCCGTGTCCGGGTGGACTTGACTACCACTGAAGAGAAACAAGATAATGTCTTGAGATTTTCTCAACAGAATGTCAGCATAAAGCTCAAATGAGATGGCAAGTTGAAGAAAGTGTGACACTGCTTTATTAATAGAATTTTTTCCCTGAAAGAAGTACACTAAAGAATGAAACACATTACATTAGGTGCAGAGGAGATGCTGTCGACTATCTTTGTAGTGTGTGTGTACTCTGTAACCAGGATTCAGGGCCAGGGAAACAAAAGACCATCTTTGCCTGCATAATTTTACTCCCTTCCTTATTTGCATTAAATAGGCAAGAGGTGGTTTGCATTCCTTTCACCACTAACGTTTGTTTTGTGTTCCTGAACAAAAATAACTTGACCTCAAAGGTTGTCCCTAAGGCTTGTTAATATTGTTCTCAAAGGTTGTTAAAGATCCCCTCCCCGCTACGCATTCCACTTATTAGCAATCAGGGTCCTGAGTGTTGCTAACAGAGGCTCCCTCCAAGCCCTAACTTCTCTGATAAATATTCTTAGGTGGTGGGTCTAGTTATGTTTAACACCAGTAATATCAGTGTCCTTTAGCCTTACTATGAGGAACCTAAAGCTGGAAGGATTATCTGTATGTACAATTGCTCTAGACAAGGATGTGCAGCGACATCCCAGGAGTGTAAAGAGCATCCATCACCATCACCACTGGAAGGTAAGAATCGCTCTTACAGTTTACATGTCTTTTTCTGGTTATCCTCCCTCTTAATCAGTAAAAGCATCCAGCAGGATAGGTTACTCTCCAGAGCACAGCCAGAAATGTTAAACGGCTCCTGCTAGAGCACACAGACTTGGCAGGGCCAAGATTAAAATGTAAATCCAATGCCTTTGCCTCTACGCTGTGGTAAACATCCACTAGCGTTTTATGGACGTCCAACTTCTTGGCAATGTGGAGAAAAAGCAACCATAACCCTCCTTGACATTCTTACCTAGCTAACAATCTTCAGTCCAGAGGAAATTTTCCAGCAGTCCAAGACAGATAGGTACACATGCATACCTGTAAATGTACACATCCACCCATCAACCATAACCTTAAATCTGAAGCCAGAAACCGGAAAGAAATTCTCAGGGTAACATTGTTATGATCTGGGTTTGTCTCCATCCTCCCAGATGTCTCTGGTTTTACCATAAAGAAACCCTGAATCCTAGGGCCTTCCTTCTGCTAATTTCACTCTGCATAGAGTCTCCAGGAACTTCCACCACTCACCACCCTCCGATAGGTACTGATCTCTGAACTTGTGCAGTGATTCGTGCTTTCCATGTCTTTTCCACTCCCACTAGCTGGGTCTGTTTAACAAATACATTTCTGTGACTTCACTGGTTTCTACCGTTTCAGCCCCAAAATTTACAGTATTTTTAGAGGCTTGTTGCAGCCAGGGGACAGTTGATCTCCACCCCCCAAGGGTTTTAATTCCTTTGTATGCCCTCTTCTTGGCTTCTCTCTGACCCTGCCAGCAGCTCTTCACAGACACTCATTATGATATTGAAACAGATAGTGGGATGAGAATAAAGGACAAGCCTCAACTGCCTTCTCAGTTTGAAAGTTAGACTGCACATGAGAGGACTTCCTGCTCCAAGACAGGAGGGAAAGTTGTATCAGAGGAAAGAGGTTCCCCCCGATGAGGTCAGGGCACGGCCGTTGGCAACTTCCGTTAGTTCTCCTGGCACAGGTCAGTGGCAGTTGGCAGTTAGTTCTGAATCTGAGCTGAGGATGCTGGGATGGATTTTCAAGTGGTGCTTACATCACGAGCCTAGTTTGTGCTCAGAGGAGCAGAATAGCAGGGAGAAGAGATATTTACAAGTAATGCCATAACCTCTTGTTAGTTTGGGGGTTCCATATGCTTCCCAAACAGTTTTGCCAAAGTGGTAAGCAACCCAACTTTCCATCTCTTCCCCATTTCTTCACAGTAGAGGTTCTTGCTGATAAAGCAGTAGCTGAAAAGTGGGAATGATAAAGGGTTATAAAAACTTTGCTAGCTATTCCACAAAAAGCTTTATTGCAATTAGGTTATGATCTCTGAATCTCAGCTAGGTTTGTTGGGTCAGTGATCTTGCTAACTTATTGGCTCAAGAATTGGTAGAGGAGGTACTTATAAATGCTTGTTGCTTGTTGGATGGATAAACAAACAGCTAAATGAAATTTTATCTGACAGAAAAAATTGCCTTTACCAGCACAAAGGTTAAGAAAGCCCCAGCATCCTCAAGCCACACATGCTGGAAAAATGCCAGTCTGTCAGCCCCAGGGAAAAGTGGGCGAGATGAAGCAAGTCCTAAACAAGTCCTTGACAGGGAATTTCCCTCCTCCTCTGCTCTCCCCACCTGACTCATCCTGGAGGCAGCTGTGACCTTGTACTGGAACAGAAGGCTCCCAGGGGGAATCTGGCCTGAGAAAGAATATGCATCGTTTCCTTTGAGGTTTGCTCTGCCCTGTTGCCACGAAACAGACACTTGAGCTGAATCCAACCCTGACCACAGACAATCCCTGTGTTTCTTCAACTATTATCTGTAAATGATGTCAGTTTTTCATGACTGCAGCTTTTTAGACGTTAGTTGATGAGCTTTATGTACATACCATGTATCTCTCTGAGCTGAACCCAATAAAAATGCAGGAAGAAGGTGTTCAGGACCTTTCTCCATTGAGAAACTGGTTACCTTTCTTCCCCAAGCAGATCACGTGTTGGGCATTTTTATTCTCATCCGAGATGACCTGGGGGTTTCTGTGAGTGGAGCTCCCCATCATTGGATATTAACCTCTTATCAGATGTATTGGCGAATATGTTCTCCCATTCCATGGGTTGCCTTTTTATTTTGTTTCTGTTTTCCCAAGATAATTTTACCTTGGTAAACTTGCTGGCCATGCACTGCCAGGACTGAGTGGAAGACATGTCTGCTTTCTGTCATCCCAGGCTGTCTACAACCTCTGCTGTATCCTCTCAGGGAAAAAGCATATGGGGAAGCTTCTCTTTTCTCCCCTTCTGCATCCGCCCACACTCTGTCCTGGAAGAGTGAGGCCCAAGAAATTAATTGAGCACCTCATTTCCATTTGGGAATCTGCCCCCAAATATCTACTAATAATCTCTTGGACCAAAATACCCCCACAGGAAATAGTTCTTTTGAATTAGCTTCTCCTCCTCCTGTGGAGCCCCATACTATTACCCAACTCTACCTCTGCTCTGAGACAGGCAGCACAGGGGCTCCTTTGAGCTCAGCTCCCACCATTCCTGTTCTCAAGACCATTCCTCTACTCTCAGTCCCACAGGACACACATAGCCATCACCTAACTTAGGGCAGCAGGAGTTTGGTCCAGAAGGTGGGAAAGTGAGGAGCCTAAGATGCCTTCTGAGTGTCTGGGGGTGTGGTCAGGTGCCTTTGTTTCAGAGATGGAAAAGCAAAAACTGTCCTTGCAGCAAGAAGAGGACAAGAGTGAATGGAACTTGCTCTATAAAAACACCACTGAGATTGTCAAGGTGAGAGGGCAGGATGAGAAACAAAGTGGGGAGAGCCTGAGGCTCTCATTGACCTCATATTCGAGACTCCTGGGTGGGACGCTTTGATCCCATCTCGCTTCCCATTCCATTACTACATGGGAACTTTTCCTTTTGGGAAATTTTTCCTACCACACGCTACCATTTGTTCCCCTTGGGCATCATGGGTCCTAATCCTTGTTGATCCGTCTTCCCAGAAGCCTTTGCTTCATGCTAATGATGCTTTGTGAGTAATGTGCAGACACCACCCGTGCCTCAAAGAGATGTCACTGAGCCCCTGAGCCCCAGCCCTCCTCTCCCCATGCTCTGCCTCTGCAGCCACTGACCTCTGAGCCCCACACTGCATCTGAGGTCCATGTTGTCTCCCTTCTATCCCCAAAGACTCTGTCACCAATGAAAGAGTTTTCTGAATCTAGGCAGACAGCACAAGCCTAAGACAAAAGTGTACCATCTTCCCAAGAGAAGCCCTCCCTAACCAGGAGAAATGGCACAGGCTGTCTCAGATAGGAGACCCCTGCGTCCAGCCTAAACCCCCCCTGTTGCAGGCATTCGCACAGTTCTTCAATGAGACCCAGCTCACTAACCTGGTACTGACGACCGTGGAGGAACTGAGCAGTAGCAGGGCCCAGTTGTCTCTACTTCACCCTGATTCATGAGCACCATCATCCAAGAGCGAGGCACAGACCTGGGGAAGGTAATGTGGTGCTGCAGCGAGAGCTCTGCCCTGAAAGTCAGGAGCCCTGGGCTCTTCCCCTGGCTCTGTCACCAAGTAGCTAGAAGGCCTTGGCCAAGTCCCTCTCCTCAGCTGGCTTTAATTCCTTGACCCTTAAAATCTAGGCTTGAGCTAAATTTTCTCTGTGGTCACAGGGAACCCTACCATTGTGATTCTGAGCTTATAACTGCAGTGTCTCCCATCTGGTGGCCGATTCCTCAGTTAATGACAACCATGTGGAGGAGTGTAGGCATTGTTGTGGGAGTCACCCTGATTCCCTGGGGTGTCAGGGGGACTTGACCTCTGTGAAAGAAAAGGCTCTGAACTGCAAACAAGCAAGCTCACGAAATATCTGAACTTCGCATAAATTTTTTAGGCTAACACACAAAAATGAAAAGGTTTAGCATTTAAAAGTCTACATTTTCTACCTCACTGAAAAAAATATCCTTTAAAGTGGGGTCACATAGTGCAATTCTCTTGAGTGGCTGTGATTCCACTGATGTGTGAATTGCCTGGCCTAGGTACCAGAAACAGAAGGATACCAGGAGGGTGTCCTTGAGGAATTAGAATGCAATGGGATTCCCAGAGGTCCATATACTAGAGATCGGAGGGCCAGGTGAGAGCCCTGTGGTCCTTCCACATCCAATACCACTGTGCCTGCAGTTTCATGAGTGGACATTGAGCTCAGGTGGGAGGGAAAGACCTGAAGTGTCTCTAGAGCCTTTGCCTTCCCTCTGGAGGGTCTTGTGTCTCCCGAGAAACCCAGGAACTTCTCTCTGGACTTCAGGGCTGTGGGCAGTCATTGGCTATAGGGGGTGTGGACATAAGCTTCTGGAATTGTGTATGTGGCCCTTGTTGGTCTGGCCTCTGGCACCCCTTCACTTAGCTTTGAAAAGTGTGTTGCTGACAGGATTGTAACTAGGCCCCCTTGATCTTGAGGAGTTGGTAGACAGGGAGGAGGAGGGAAGGCAGTAAGAAGGAACAACTGAGGTCCTTCTGGCTCTACCCTGTAGGTTGAGGATATTGTAGAGGGCATCCTGGAACAGCTCCAATCCCAGCTGGAGCCCAGTGCAAAGGAGAAGACCCTTCAGGCCATGTGCTTGTTGGCAGGCAACCACACCCACATCGTGGTGCTCCTCCTGTTCAACAAGTCCCTCCCTTGGGATAAGTACCTCTCCCTCTGCCCAGAAGCACATTCTCCATCCCAATGAACATTCCCCTGCGCCACCCCAAGCCTATGACAAAAATCTCTGCACAAGCATGCTTTTTCCTGATACCAGCCAAACTTCATGTTCTCTGACCAAGTCCTTTTGAATCCCCCTCCCTCTAGCACCTGAGAACTGGCCTTTCATAGGCCTGAGACCAGACTAGTCCTAGGAACATGGTCCCCAGGGCCCATGATGTAGCTGTCTCTGGGTCCTGCAGAACCATTCTGGCCCTATAGAAGGTGTTTGGCACCCGGCAAGAGACCACCATCAACATCATGCAGCTGCTCACAGGCATTCTGGAGAAGAGCTGAACAGGGGAAATGAGAGAGGAGACGGCCTCCCAGCATGTGTTGGTCAGCACAAGGGAGGAAAGGGGGCTGAGGAATCACTGGGACTTGGGAGCAGATCTGAAGATCAAAGGGCACCTGCAGGGTGGGGGCAGGTGTCAGGGAGGAGGAAAGAGGAGAGGGTTAACACTGGTCTTGCTAATACTGCACGAATGTGGACATGGACGTCCAGGAACTGCACGATGTAGAAAGGGTGGAGATCAGCCCCATTTCATGGACAGGGAAACTGATGTTCAGAGTTAATCAGCTTTTTTATCTCCTGGTTTGGGGGCATGCGCTCATTTTCCTGGAGCCTGTCTGGGGAGATGGAGATGGGGGCGGAGGGCGTGGAGGAGGTTTGATTACCTGAAATTGAGTTGGACAAATTATGCCCCAAATTACTTTCTGTGGAAAATGTAGAGTTGCTTCCCTTTTTGTTTGTATGTTGGGGAATGAAGAGAGAGCAGATTGTATGTGCATGGCTCCTCATTTTCCCAGGGATGATCTGTGGGCTTTCTGTCTTTGGGTGCCCTTTGGGCAGTAAGAAGTGGGGGCAGGGCTGGACTCAGTGTGTAGGATCATAGGACCATTTTGTCTGGATCAGGCCTAGTCAGTTCTGCTTCCCTCTTTCCCATGTGTCTTTCCCCAGGCGGCCTGTGCCTTGTATGAGATGCTGTCTGGGTCCCTGTGCAAGGACTCCATTCATGAACTCTTCCCATGGCTCTTGCTGGCTGTGCTGTGTCATCTCCTCTGGGTGATTAACAAATATCCTTCCCTGGAGGTTGTCTACACAGAGAATCAGAGCCCAGGGAAGAAGAGCAAGTTCTTAGCCCAGCTGGGTAGGCCTAACCCCATGTGATGGAGGAATGGGACTAGTCACCTCCAGAGGGCCCTGGGCAACTGGATGCTGATCCCCTAGGGATGCTCAGAAGGAGATGCTGTGGCACCCACACTGATATTCTTTTTTAAAAAAGAAATATTAGCTTTATTTCTAATGAAAGTTAAATATATGATGTGCAAACAAGTGGACTTGCTAACAGTTGCTGAAGTATTCCGACTTACCTACCTAGTTATAGGCAGCAAAAAACAGTTGCAGACCTTAGCCACAACTACAGAACATATTTAACTAAGGCCATGGCTTGGAAGAGGCTGAAAACCAAAAATCCTACACTGATATTCTATCTCTGCTTGTTGGTGTGGGTGCTGCAGCATCACACACTGGAATGTTCTCACATATTTTCGAGTTTCTCTTTCCTCCTCTTCTTTCATGTACTGTTCTCCTGATTCACTCAGCACTTCACATCTATGTTCATAACTCTGCATGTGAAAAGTTTCAATGAGATGGTGAATGACACCCTGTGTAATTTTCTCCATGCAGTGTAGCCATTCAAATCTGGGTAACCTCTGGCTGAGTTTTGTCACTAGATTCAGTGACAGTGCCTTCTTGTGCAAGTCACTACTGCAGTTTTCTGTAGTAAAGTGGGGATTTGGCTCCTAAATAAGTGGTTGTTGTACTTCTTTCTAAAGTCTCAGGGTATTCAATTCAAGTGCAATCTTACATAAAAAGTAAAAACAAATAAAAGGAGTCCGTACAGACATTCTGACAGTGTGGCTGTGGAGGTGAAGACACATCCTAACCTTTCTATGCCATGGAGAGGAGAATGCGAACACCATGACTCTCAAACACCTCTGTCGCCTCTTCTGTAAGACTCTGTGGTTGTGTGAGCACCGAGGTTGAAGGGCTGAGTAGGTGAGCAATTGGAGATGCATTTCAGAGAGCTGCGGATTTTCGGAGCTGGGAAGCAGAACCCACCTAGCTAGCAGGTTAAGGAACTGTCTCCTGGCTTGCCAGCATAAGGATGCGAACTAGGGCATAACACCTTATCCATCTGTGTGTCCCTTTCTTTTCCCAAACCCCATGACAACTGGCCTTCAGTTTGCCTTGGAGGTGGTGAAGTTGCTGCTGAGGGCTGCATGTGATAGAGTGTTCATCTATGAAGATCAGCATAAGTGTTGGAAACTTCTATCCTGCCCTAAATTTACTACTTAGGGATCATGGAACTGACAAGGTGGGGACCATTTCCCCAGCAAGCCTCATACCACTCTCGCCCCCTACCCCCAATTGTCCAGGGCCAAACACTCAAATACAACAGTCTTTAACCTTCCCTTCTTCATCCCCACATCTCAGCACTCATGTTTCCCCTGTTCTGCGCACACTGTACCCTTGCTCCCTCTTCGAGCCCCTACCGCTCCCCACCCCCCATCAGGCAAGTCTTGAGTTCCTCTCTCCCACCGCAGTGGCATAGTAAAGAACTGTGAACCAGCCATTCCGCAAGGTACAAGTTCTGTACCTTGCTGAGAACCTCCTCTACAGCCTGAATAATCATCAGAAGATTCTGGTCAGGAGCATCTATGCAGAGGTGAAAGCCTAAGGAGAGGACCACAGCCCTTGCCTTTCATTTCCTGAAGCTGAGGAACATTTAACAGAAATGTTAAATAATTTTCCCCAGAAAGTAGAAAGAATAGAATTGAGCCATGTAAAGTGGGGTTTCCTTGTCTGTCACTCCAGGAGCCTGGTTAAAAAAGGCAGAAAAGCCTGGGGAGTGGGTCAGCAGCTCTAGTTCCCCCAGAGTGATCCTTGGATTCCAGCGTCTGGCCTGAAGTGCAGACTTTATGAGCATCATTTTCCACGGCCTTAGTCTCTATCCCATGTGTACAGATCTGCCACTGCTCTCAACTGGTTGGAGCCTTACCTACATGTGGAGCCCGAGGGAGGGCTGAGAGGGCTTCAGATACCAATGACTTTTTCTCCCCTTCCTACCTCAGCTCCTCTGGCACTGATCAGTGGCTAAGACTCTGGGGCAAGACTTCCTGGGCAATCTAACCAGCTGGATCAAGGAGCCTGACCTTGTCATCAAGGAAAATGTGCTCCGTGGGATCAGTAACCTAGCACTGCACTCAGGAAAAGTAGGAATAGGGTGATCCAAAGGGAATCAAGTGCCAGTCTTGAATCACTTAACTCCCTTGGATCTCTTAGTTACTCGGGGGTTAGTTCATTCCCCACCCCCTCATTCTAGGGCAGTAGAGCATCCAGTCTGCAGACATACACAGCCTGGCCATCAGGCCTCCCACACACCCTGAGCACCAGCCTTCCATGTCCTCAGCACATTCAGCCCCTAGATACCCTGTATCTGTTCCTCTTAGGCACCATCTCTTTTCTCACATAAATCATTGTCCCTGAAGTGTGATCTCCAGGTGGTAAGTGATCTGTGCCTCCTTCCAAATAGTCAGAAACTTTGAAGACCCTGGTTCTCTTCTTGGAAGAACTCCTAAAGGATGATGAGTGGATTAAATATGTGTTAATGGGAGGTGCCTGGCTAGCTCAGTTGGTAGAGCATGAGACTCTAAAACACTCTTCTTGGAAGAACTCCTAATGGACAATGAGTGGCAAGTGAGGGTACAGGTGGTGAAGGCACTACAGAACATCATCTACCATGAGAACAGAGAGGACACCAAGCTGGTCTTTGGTAGTATCACCGAGCAACTGCATTCACTCATCAATGACGTATGGGCCTAAGTCCTTGGGAGTAGTTGGGATCAATAGGGGCTGGAGTTGCAGATGAACCCTTGAAGCTGAATTAAGGATTCTGGGGCTTTGGGACTGTGGTGGAAGGCTGAAATCACTGAGGGGCAGGAAAAAGGAGACATGGCTACTTGAAGCAGTGCATTGGACAGGCCCCAAATTCATCCCCTATTACACACACATGTGCCCAGCACACACTCATCCACTCCTCCTTGTCACTAGTTCCCTGAGGGAGCCACTGAAAAAAAAAAGTGATACTGATGTGAAATTGGTTGTGACTCCCAGGACCTTCTCCTGCAGACTTGAAGAGTGTGGAGAGAGCTCATGACTTCTAGCCTCCTTCCAAAAACACAGGGACCCTAGAATGCTAGGTGCCTGGTCTCAAGAACCCACAGGCTCAGAGACCTGAACTTCCCAGACCAGTACCTATTCTGCCCACATTGTGTCCTCCTTACAGAACGTGAAATTTTTGAGCTGAAGGGACTGGACATCAGAAATGCTTGCTTAGAGTGCTCTTGCTGGCATCTATAACTTTTAGTTTTTGAACCTTGGAATTGAATTATTTTTGTGTCACTTTCCTCATCTCAAAGAGCCTGGACACTCACCCTATGATGACAGGGTCAACATGTGGTCCATATGCCTCTCAGTCATAAGGACATAAATACTGGGACACCAAATACCCTAGGACTAAAACACGTGTTAAAGGTAGGTGCCTGGCTAGCTCAGTTGGTAGAGTGTGAGACTCTAAAACACTTGTTAATGGCAAATATATCTCAATAAAAACCCAGCCCATCCTGCTGGCAGAATACAAACTTTCTGCAGAAATCCACCACTCTATGTGGGTATATTCGATTTGTGGATCATGGGCCTATTGGACGCTGCCCCCAAATTGGACAGGGATCTGCTCCCTGGGATAGATTCTGCCTGACATATCAGTCACATGGGAAAGTTCCTTATTCCCCTTTCCCCTTAGGAAACAGGGACACTTAATTCAAAAGAGGCAGCCCCTTGATCCCCATAATAGCATTGTTAGTAGTCCTCCCTGGGGCGAGGGCTGTGGTGGGTGGCACCTTCCTAAGTGTTCATCAGCAAGTATCTCTAGAAACAGTGGAGGCTCTGACCAAGATGGGGGAAACCCTAGCTGCATGCCAGGAACAGTCAGACACCCTAGTAGGGGTAGCCCTTCAAAACCAAGGAGCCCTAGACCTACTCACAGCATCAGGAGCGGGGACATGTCTGTATCTCAAACAAGAGTACTGTTTTTCAATATTAACAAATCAGGCCAGGTCCACCAAAACAGTCAGGGTATACAGGAGTCTGCGTCTAAAATAAAAATCTGAGCCCCTCAATAAATCCTAGCTCCTGGCTCTCGGGCATAACCTGGCTACTGCCTTTCCTGGGACCCCTCCTCTTAATACTGCTGCTCCTTATACTCAGACCATGTATCTTTAATCTGCTTGTAAAGTTTGTACCTTCCAGGCTGGAGCAGTTCAAAACACAAATTGGGGCAGTACTTGTCCTGCAACATCATCAACCAGAGCAAGCACAAGTATAAGCACAGCTCATAGATGTGGCTTAGGGACAGCTCTAGGACCCTTCCCAGCTGGAAGCAGTTCCAGAAGACAGACCTTCACCCATTTACCCCCAGCCTCACAAAAATAATAAAAAGCAGTCTGGGATGAAAGGATCAGGCTAGTTTCCCAACCTGTTAGCCTCTGAAAGTAGTCCTGGGACAACTGGAACTATATTGTACTGTCCTCACTGACAAGGACTCGTTGCCCATCCTGAAACTGATGAAGGTGATACCATTTCCAGGGGCCTCTGCCCACCTCCCACACAGAATCCCCCAAGGCATCCCCATCACCCAGCCTCCCATTTCTCTGAGGCTTTGTGACGCACCTATAAGGGCTTCTCTTTCCCTCTGATCAAATGTAGGAAAGTTTTCCCTGCCCCTCCCTTCTCTTGTTCCCCCCTGTCCACACTTTAGGCCCTGGTATCAGCAGCTGCATGCCCTCTTCTTCCAAGTGATCACCATTCCACTGCCTCATCTGCCCTCTCACACCCTCAGGGCCAACTTTTCCTCACTGAACCTCCATTTCCCCATCAGGCAAAGATGGTAAGGTGAGGAGCCAAGTTTTCCCCTTCCCCTACAGGAACATCAGTGAAGGGAATGGGAGGACGATCTGTAATACCATCTATTTAAGTTACAATAACATTAGTCTGTAGAGCAAGGGAGCCATCTTCATGCATTTAGATGGCATCCTGGCCTTGGTCCTGTAACGCTACCACAACTGCATGGCAGAAAAGGTACTTCCTACTTACTCTGCTTCTCTAGCATTCCTTCTCTGCCATCTCTTCTCCTCCACTCCCAGAAAAATGCCTGGTCTTGAATGGGAATCAGGGGTTGGGGCTAGTGCAGTTACTTCTCCCACATTTCAATCCTTTCACTTAATCCTACTTGAGACTTTAACTGGACAGGAATTTTGAGTCTGTTAAAAAGTGTCTCCTTCCCTGCTATCATGCTACATAACGTGACTTTGGGCTCTGCACTGCCTTCTCTAATAAAGAGATGACAGCAGGAGTGCTCTCAGCACCCCCGGGTTGGAGCCCTATTAATAAAAACCTGTTTCCTTCAACACAAATTGTTGAGTCATGTAGATCCAAGGTGCTAAGTGACCAAGCCCCAGTTTGCAGGGTTACATGAACTGTAATTGAGCAATAAAATGCAATTTTTAAAAAATGGATAAGTTTGACTTCATCAAAGTGAATAATTTCCTTTTTAGTTTTTATTTTATTTTTTTCCTTTTTATTGAATTTATTGAGATGACACTGGATAACAAAATTATACAGGTTTCGGGTGCACAGTTCTACAATACATCATCTGTACCCTATAACCATATTCACCCCAAGTCAAGTCTCCATCCACCACCATTTATCCCCCCATCCCCTTCTTCACTTCTTTGCCCACCCCCTGGCAATCACAAAGCAAAAAATCACTTTTTTGCAAAACATGTTTGAAATGTATGCAAAATGAAGTGGATCAATATTGTGTAAAACTGAGTTCTTATAAAATGTGGGGTGTTTAGAGACTTTCATTTCAGGTGCTCAGAAGTGTTGTCTGCTTACTGCCAAGTCCTTGGGCTGTTTTCTCAATGACCACATCTTTGGATATAAATGGGTCCCAGATAAGGAAAGTATGAACATATAGAATTGTTCACTTCTATTTTGCAGCATATTTTTACAAAACTTTTCATAGCTATTCTCTGTTTTGAGCCCTGTGGCAGTACCAAAGAATTGGTATACACTGTATAAGAAAGAAAAGAATAGTACCTGACCTTCAGGAACTGGCCTGATGCTCACAACCAGGCCTCAGCTGTCAGGACCTGGCTTGGGCACTGGTTCATGGTGTTCTATTGGACATAATCTCATAGAACAGCAACATTGGACAGTCACTCTGTGACCATAAGGGAGACAAACTCCTTCATAATGAGACAAAAATAAGATCACTGTGCAAGTCACACAAATATCAAGCCTCTCCACATCCTAGCTACTACAAGTGACTGCTGCTTCATTACCAATCACAGCTTGAGCCCTACTTCATTCTCCTCACCTTCTAAATAAGAACTATTAAGAAACACAATCATAGACTTACACCTACTTACTGATAATATCCAATGCAGAGAAAGTCCTTGCCTTCCTAAACCCTCCCCCAAATCACCAGACATGAGCTCAAATCCCTTAAGTTCTTTCTAGCACCCTCTTTACTGGCATGTATATTCTTCCTTCTTGCAAGAAATTCATAAGCCCAACTTTGTTCAACCACAGGTGTGTGTTCTTATTGGTTTTTAACTGGAGGATGTTGGCAGAAGTGAAGGTTTCACCAAGAGTCAGCAGAAACCCTCTCATCCTTGAGCCAAGAGACCCTCACCTCCATTATGGTTTACACATATGAAACTTTTTTAAAAAACATTTTAGTTGTTTATTTTTAGAGAGAGGAGAATGGAGGGGGAAGAGAGGGAAAGAAACATCAGTGTGGGGTTGCCTCTTATGCACCCCTACTGGGGACCCAGCCCGCAACCCAGGCATGTGCCCTGACTGGGAATCAAACTGCAACCCTTTGGTTTGCAGGTTGGCACTCAATCCACTGAGCCACCCAGCTGGGGCACCTCTGAAGCCTTTTGAATCACCACTCTGTGGTCCATAGCTAGGAGGTAAGCTCAAGATGGATTGAGTTCCAGTATTTCCTTGAGCCCCTTTGGCTTTGAGCTTGTTTTGTTTTCCTAGGAATGATGTCCTATGGGTCTTCATGGTTATTGGCTCGGATTTGGATGGCTCCCTAACAAAATTATTGGCTAGCCTTCTAATAACTGCTCTTGTGTCTGTCTGTCTGTCAAATGTCTTAAGCATTGTATTTAGGTGGGGAAGTTGACAGGAACAGCACAAACACAAGCCCAAGAAGTCCATCTGAGAGCTGGTCTCTGGGGTGGAGGAGTTCAGGGGATCTCCTCAGGTCAATGTCCTTTGGGACCATTTACCCCAGGTCACCATTTCAAACCTCATAAAGCCTCCTTCCCCAATCTTCTATTTGTGTTGTTCCAGGGAACTGCTTTCTCTAAAATTCTCGCTGCCTGGAACCTGGAGGGTTTTAGCCAGCCCAGTTGGTGACAATCAGCCTTTGACCATGCCCCAGTGACACAAAGTCTCCTTATAGACTTTTCTTGTTCTCCTCTGGTCTTCTTCTAAAAGGACACTCTTCTGGGCCAAACCTGCGCTGCTATCATGTTAACTCATCTCCTTATTTCTCAAACACAATTCAAGAGACAGTTTGGAATTACAATGGCCATTTGGGGGAATTTTGACATGAACAAGATTGTTCATTTCAGAGGTGCAGTGTAGAAAACAGAAATCCTCATGAAGAGCTTGTCTTTCTGAAAAGAGAGATTCTTTCACTTAATGTAAGAGACACAAGCCCCTTCTCCTTTGTGTCCACACTCCAGGGAATAGTTAAGTGCTGGCTTTTTATTGTGTAGCTTGATAAAAATATCAAAGGCCCAAGCTGTTGTCTAAAACAGTATGATGTCACTCTCCTTCAAGTGTATACATCAAAATCTGTTTTATATCTAACCTTTTTAAAATTTGCCTTGCAGAAGGAACCTCATTAAATTTATAGTGATAATTTTATACTTATTGGAAGCCAGCACCCTCTCATTTTTTGTTGTTTCTATCCCTCTTATTTTTCCATCTCTTAGAAAACTATAAAGGTAACTAATCGCAAACATCATTCAGTTATCTGGGTGTGCATTCTAGGAATATCTAGAGTCTGCGTAAACTGCCAGAAATGTCTAAAAAGTTATTCAGTTGTGTTTCTTTTTGTGAACACAAAATGATTTTTTTACTATATTTCTAAGGTAATAAGAAAAGGTTTTAGCTCTGAGGTAGAATCTTGGGCTTGACTATGCCTTTAAAATTTACCACATACAAACAATGTCAGTATAGTTTTGCTTTGAACAAGGCCATGGTTAAAGTTTTCATCATTCAGACTTTCCAAGTTTTCTATTATTGGTTTTATGATATAGGTTATGCTGTTTCCATATCATATTTAAGTATAAAAATTACATATGAAATTATATTCAACTAAATAAAATCATGAGAATGGCTCATTTAGGGGTATGCACAGGGTCTTGAGATTTTACTTCCTGTGAGTGTCATCTACTGCTTATTTCTTCTTTTTCTTTTTTTAATTGTTGTTCAAGTACAGTTGTCTCCATTTTCACCCCACCACACCCCTTGCCTCACCCATCCCTGTCTCCCACCCTTGAACCTACCCCCATTGGCTTTGTCCATGGGTCCTTTATGCATGTTCCTTAACAACTCTTCCCCTTCTTTCCCCCATTATCCCTCTCCCCCGTCCCCTCTGGTTACCTGTCAGTTTGTTCTTTATTTCAGTGTCTCTGGTTCTATTTTGCTTGCTTGTTTGTTTTGTTGATTAGGTTCCACTTAGAGGTGAGATCACATGGTATTTGTCTTTACTGCTTATTATTGACAGGACTCTTCTCAGTATGACCTCCCTTACCTTTCTGTTTTGACTCCCTATGGTCTACCACTTAAGAAAAAAACCCCAAAACTTGTGTTTTTCTTCTGTCTTAACTGCTGCTATAAATTTAACTGATTCTTAACAAGATAACACTTCTTTGATCACTTAAGAAGACAGATTTCCTTCTATAGGTCCCTTCTGGGTCTTAAGTTTCCCTCACATAATTCCAAACTTGAGTCATTACAAAGTGAGCTTTGACCCCACTTCAGCAAGATGTGTCTGCTGAGGTTGTTATAACCCTATCAGCAGAACCGAGCCCACTGGGAGTGGGAGCCAACATTGGGGCCCTTCTAGCTACAAGAGTCAGTCTGTTCTTGCTTTGCAGGAACCATTTGACTCCCCTTATGGAATGTGCCCACCTCAAGGGACAAAACATTGGCTCACTCCTATTGAGCTAAACAGTACCTCTTCTCCCAGTACCGCCTGTGTCCCACTGAGGGATTATTCTTATGTAGCTATCAGGCTTACATTCACCTGCCAACACACTAACTGGCCCCCTATGTATTCAGGACAGCTGTTAGAGACTTTCAGATGCTTCAAATAACCACCCCTGCACAGGGTCACATTTCCCTGAAAGGCATACTCAGAAACCTCCTAAAGATGCAAGCATAGAGCACACCATGCATACTCAGAGCTACAGTTCCCATAGTAGGGATCAATACAACTGAGAAAGGTGACCCAAACTGGTCTCTGCCCTAGCAAATGTCACAAACAACAGGTACTTCTGCTCTAGAAATCCAGCAGATTAGTTTAAACTTCATTAGCCAGAGTTGGCCAATCATGGATAATCACATAGCTCTGAATTTCTTCTTGGGTAGTCAAAAAGAAAGTTGTATTATAGCAAACATGTCTTGCTAGCCCTATGTCAATACCACAGGGCAAGTGCGACAGTTAAAGAGAAAGCTACTTGGATTCGGGAATGTGTTTATATTGTCTGAGTTTTATATCTGGGTCCCTTGGCTTTGAGACCTGTTAGAACAACTAGTTATCCTTTTTTTTTTTTAGAGATTGCCTTGGTGCATGTATTCTTCCCAGAGTCTTTGGTGCTACTGTGCAGCCATTATCAAGTCACAGGGGCCAATAATTCATCTCACAACAAAGCAAGCGAAGACTGACCCCTAGTCCAACTATATACACTGCATTCTCTGGACACCCTCCTAATCCTGATCAGTAAAAATTTAGCAATGAGCAAGATCTGGTTGTCAAAGATTAATGTCCTGCAGCTCTGTCTCACTTGGCCAAAAGAGAGTCTTTGATTGGTGAACATTGGCATGTGAATTGATGTATTTTCTGGAAAAGGAAATAAAGACTCATACAGGGTAAGTAACTTGCCCAAGTTCACTGCTAACCTACAGCAAGGCCAGAACTGAAATTCAGGTTGTAAGACCTGGCCCCAGAGCTGACAAAAGAGCATCCTATCGAGTTGCCTCTCTCAGCACCAACCAGAGGGAAGAGAAACTTGGGGATCAGAAGACTTGCTATGTCAGAGATCCCTGCAGCCTGGCTCAGTCCCATAAACCCAAGAAAGTGAGAAAGGAACTTAGGAATCTTCCAGTCTAATCTCACAGGTGACAGATAAGGGAACTCTGTCCAAGAGAAGAAAACTGACTTGTTCAAGAT
>PVKU01015721.1:0-17194 GCA_004027475.1 Anoura caudifer | reverse complement strand
TGAAGTGGGCCTCTTTGGGTTCCTCTTGATTGGGACTCTGTGTTTCCTGGATTTGTGTGACTTTTTCTCTCATCAAATTAGGGAAGTTTTCCATCATTACTTTTTCATATAGGTTTTCTATCCCTTGCTCTTCTTCTCCTTCTGGTATCCCTATTATACGGATATTATTACTTTTCATATTGTCTCTTAATCCTTCTGCATTCTTTCTGAGCCTCTTTTCCTTTTCTTGGCCTTTGTGGGTGTGTTTTTCTACTTTGTCCTCCCACTTGCTGATGTGATCTTCTGCTTCATCGATTCTGCTTTTGATTCCTTCTACTGTGTTCTTCAGTTCAGAAATTGTGTTCTTCATTTCCTCTTGGCCCTTGTTGGTGGTTTCTATTTCCTTTTTCATGTTGATATAGTTTGCAGTGAGTTCATTGTAGATTCCCTGTAGTTTCTGGTAGGTCTTTGAGAGTCTTGGAGCTTCCTGATAACCATTGCTTTCAACTCAATATCTCATAGTTGATTTGCCTCTATTTCATTTAATATTCTTTCTGGTGCTTCCCCCTTTCCTTTTATTTGGTTATTGTTTCTTTGTCTTCCCATTGTTTGTGAGACTCTTCTTGTTAGCCTCAGCTTCTTAAATTGATCTGTTTTGGCTCTCTGGATGTATGGTGTGAACTTCTGTGGTAGAATACCTGTGAGATTCAATGGTGCAGTCTCCTCAGGTATCCTGGTATTCACAGCTTCCCTGTTTCTGCTAGGGTCATGGGTTTGTGCTCTGGGTCTTCCACAAAGCCCCCTCCTCCTGACTCAGGGCCTCCGGTTGCAGAGCCACCTCCAGTCCCGGTCCCAGGGCCTCCGCCATCAGAGGGCCACCCCTGTGTGCAGTTTCCACCTATTCTTTTTTGTGATCAGTTGGAGGGGTAAGGCAAAATGGTTTAAGACAGCAAGAGAGTGTTCTATGATATTTCCAGTAGCAGCTGGTACAGAAGAGACAGGAGATCCTTTGGCTACGTATAGTGTTAACTGTGTTCTACCACCCAAGTAAGCACTTTTTAGTAAGGATGGAAAGAAGATGAGACTTTCGTTGGGGAGGGAAGGATTGTGAGTTGTATCTAAAAAGCAGTGAGGTTGTGGGAGGTCAGATTCTGAGTTAAGGTGAGAGTAAATAACAATAAATAGGTGTAGTGTGTAAGAAAATAGAGTTAACCACTACAGTAATAAGTTCAGGAAACCTGCAAGTGGGCTAAGATCTGGGAGTGGTGTTGTGTAGTAGTTACAATTGTATGGAACAGCTATTATTTATAATAATATTACAACAACAATCATATGACAGAATCTATAAGGTCTAGCTAACAAGAATAGGGAGTATAGGACCTTGAGTGGTGTGCTAATGGAACACAGCTGAAGTGAAGGACAGTAAATTAGAAATGCACTATGGATGAGAGAACAGAGGAAACCTGTCAAACAATACAATATAACCAGCCAAGCAAAGAAGACTAAATAGAAAGAAGAGGAATACAAAAATACTATTCAAATAAAAGATGTAAGAATAATGAAAAAATAATAATACAAATATGCAATAACTTGCAGATTCTCTGTTATAGCAAAGTGAAATTTGTCTCACTGTCTAAGCTGTTGGGATGCCCCCTCTTTGGGTCCAACTCTGGTTTTTTCACAGTTCCAGGGTTTTTGTCTCACTTGGGGGTATTTAAAAAGAAAAAAAATGAAAAAAGAAAAAAGAAGAAGGAAGAAGAGATAAAATTGCAAAGAAAAGAAAGAATGAAAGAAGAAAGAAGGAAAGAGAGGAAAAAGTAATTAAGGGATTAATATAAAAATAAAAAATTTAATAGAATTTTTAAAAATTAAAAAATCAAACAAACAGCAACAAAACAACAATAACAAACAAACAAACAAACAAAACCTCTTCTGGTTTCAGACTGGCCAAACCGGTTTTTCTGGTCTTGCTGGCTGCAACAGGCTGATAGGCAACTGGTATCACTTTTCTCCCTGTTCAGTACTCAATCAGCTTTGGGCTACTCTCCCCAGAGCTAGCCCGGTGCCTCTCTGCGCAGGGCCTTGGACATGGGTTCTGAGCCTCCTGGGGAGCTCACACTTTCCCTGAGTTTATGGGTGTGAGCTTGGGTCTCTCACGGATTGAGCACTCCCTGAGTTTACAGATGTGAGCTCTGCGGATTTCCTGCATTGCGTGCACTCACCTTGGGTTCACAGGCATGAGCTCCAGGTTTCACACAGATCATGTGCACTCCCCGGGTATATAGGTGTGAGCTCCAGGTCTGCTGAGGGGTGCTCGCACCATCCTGAGTTTATGGGTGTGGTTTCTGGGTTTCCTGCGGTGCGCACAGTCACCCCTGGTTCACAGGGGCTGGGCTCTGGTTCTCTCACAGATCGCGCGCACTCCCCAGATTCACAGTGTGAGCTCTGGGTCTTCTACTGAGCTCGTGCATGCTCCCCAGGTTGATGGGTGTGAGCTCTGGGTCTTCCACAAAGCCCCCTCCTCCAGTTGCAGGTGCGCAGCAAGGCTGCCTCTGGTTGCAGGGGCTCGGGTGCACTCCTGCCAGGGCTATGCATGGGTGCTCACAGCCCCTGTGTGTTTGCCACCCAGTCCTTAACTCCCCTCCCTGTGACTTCAAGCAATCAGGACTCTCCTGGTGCTGCTCAAACCTTGCTTGGCTGGGGAGGGAATGGTTGACCCGGCTCCCTCCCTAGAGCCCTGTAGCAGACCCGGCAAGTGCCAGCCTGGGGCTTCAGCCACCCTGGTCTCCGCACTGATCCCTGGGCTCTTATTGTCCTGAAGTACTCTCCTACTATCTGGTTTTTCAATGTCCGCTACAATTTTTGATCTCCTATTTTCGAATATGCTGTGGTACTGTTGGCTGGTTGCTCTGTTCCTCTGTAGATTAGCTAGGTTTTTCTCCTGTGTGTAGGGGGAAGTGGAATCTACTCCCTCCTACTATGCCGCTATCTTCCCTCGTCCTATGTATTCACTCTTTATCTATTCCTTCACCTACCTACTGGCTGACATCTTTGTTTCTTCCTACTTTTGGCAATTATGACTAAAGCTGCTATAAACATCTGTGTGCAGGTTTCCATGTAAGTGTGTTTTCAGACCACTTGGATAAATATATAGGCATGTGACTGTAGGATTACATGGTAAGATTATGTTTAGTTTTGTAAGAAATTGCTAAACTGGCCCTGGCTGGTGTGGCTCAGTGGATTGAGTGCTGGCTTGCAAACCAAGGGGTTACTGGTTCAATTCCCAGTCAGGGCACATATCTGGGTTGTGGGCGGGGTCCCCAGTTGGGGGTGTGCAAGAGGCAACCACACATTGATGTTTCTCTCCCTCTCCCTCCATTCTCCTCTCTCTGGGAATAAATGAATAAAATCTTTTAAAAAAGGAATTGCTAAACTGTCTTCCAAAAGGGATTTTATATTCCTACCAGCAATGAATCAGAGTTCCTGTTATTGTACATCCTTGTGAGCAATTGGTATTGTCAGTGTTTCATATTTCAGCAATTCTAATAGGTATGCAGTGGTAGTTCTTCATTTTGATTTGCATTTCTCTAATGATGTTGAACATCGTTTTATTTGATATTTGTCAAGTGTATATTATCTTCTTTGCTGAACTTCAGATCTTTTGGTTTTAGATTTTTCTTCTTTTCTAATATTTGTATTTAATGCTATAAATTTGTAAGCACTGCTTTTGCTGCATTCCACAAATTTTGACATGTTGTATTTTCATTTTCATTTACTTCAAAATATTTTAAATTTTGTCTTGTGATTTCTTTGACCCATGGGTTATTTGGAAGTGTGTTGTTTAATTTCCAGGTATTTGGGGGATTTTCCATCTATTTTTCCATTATTGACTTTTAGTTTAGTTCTATTGTGTTAGGACTTATGGTAAACTGGCTAGGAGTTGGGCTGTGTTTAATGTTTGATGTAACTGTCAGTGCCAGAGGGTTAAATTCCTGTAGTGTCAGTATTTTTCTCTCCTGATTTGATTTTGAGTTTCCTGCAGTATAGCTCCTTGATAAAGATTCTGTGTCTTTTCTCCACAACCTCACCAGCTGTTGTTGTTTGTTGATTTGCTTATGATGGCCATTCTGGCCAGCGTGAAGTGGTATCTCATTGTGCTTTTCATTTGCATCTCCCTGATGGCTAGTGATGCTGAGCATCCTTTCATATGTCTCTGGGCCCTCTGTATGTCCTCCTTGGAGAAGTGTCTGTTCAAGTCCTTTGCCTATGGAAATGCAGACTGGTATAGCCACCATGGAAAATACTATGCAATATTCTTTAAAAAAACTAAAAATGCAACTGCCTTTTGACCCAGCAATTCCACTGCTGGGATTTGGGATTATACCCTAAGAATCCAAAATCACCAATTCAAAAGAAACTATGCACCCAAAAACCTATGAGCAATTTACAATAGCCAAGTGCTGGAAACAGCCTAAGTGCCCATCAGTAAATGAGTGGATCAAAAACTGTGGCACATTTACATAATGGAATACTATGCAGCACAAAGAAAGAAGGAACTCTTGTCCTTTGCAAAAGCATGGATGGAACTGGAGAGCATTATACTAAGTGAAGTAAGCCAGATGGTGAAAGACAAATACCATATGATCTAACCTATAAGTGAAACATAATCAACAAAAGAAACAAACAAGCAAAATAGAACCAGAGACATGGAAATAAAGAAAAAACTGGCAGTGATCAGAGGGGAAGGGGAAGGAGGATAACGGGGTGAAAAGGTGAAGGGTCAAGTCAAGGAACATGTATAAAGGACCCATGGACAAGGACAACGAGGGCAGAGAGGATTGAATGTGGAAGGTGGGGGTGGGTAGGTCAGGGGAGAGTAATGAGGGAAAAATGGAGACAACTATAATTGAACAATAAAAAAAGATTCTGTGTCTTGCAGCTTTTTCAGTTCAAATTCACTGTTATATTAGAGCTCTATTGATGTGGTGGTAAGGTATGGGGAAGCAGGGGATTTTATAATCTGATTACATTTCAGTGTCTATTGGGCCTGTGTCTTGTGGCTGTGACTGTCACAAGTTTTAGTCCAGTGGTTTATGTTTTTGTTCTTCCTATGTCCTACTCCTGTCCCTGACCTCAGCTTTCTCAACCTATTTCTTGGAAGCCCAGGACCTTGGTGACTCAGTTTTTTTCCTCTTAGGTAAGATAAGAAGGCTGGGAATAGAGGGTGCTGGAGTAGGAGGAATGCCCTTCCCCCAAATGGGATAAGGCTCAGCCAAAGAATTTTTCCCCTGGAGCATAGGGAGCTGTGGGATATTTCACAGTGATTACTCTACCTCCTCAGAGCCAGGAGTGGATCTTTCTTGAACCTTCACTGAGAACTTGGTGCAGTACCTGGAGGTAGAGCCCACAAAAGTGTAAGCCACAAGAGTTTCTCACTTCCATGCAAGTCTTCACTCAGCCTTCAGCAATTCGTCCAAGTTGCCATTTAAGTGTCCCTATGAGATTGTGGTTCCAGCATTTTCTACTCTAGGTAAGCAGATCTCAGTTGTGCCTCTTTGGGATAAGCCTATCTCTTCAGATTGGGCAGTTGCAGTTTCCCCTGCAACTTCAACTCTCTGGTGGGCCTAAGAAAAGTTGTAGATATTTCAGTTTGTCCAGTTCAGTTTGTTGTAATGATGGTAGTAAAAATTTCTAAGCTCTTTATTTGCCAGAGCTGAATCTGGAAGATCTCCATTTCTGTTTCAATTAGAGAAACCACTTTGGTCTCCTTTTTTGATCATAGGAACTTTTCCACACCAGTGATTTATTCCTTTTTCCTCCATGCAGAATATCCTGTAGCTTGGTCTCTTCTTGAAAGAAGGTATGTGTGTGTGTGTGTATATATATATATATATATATATGAGGTCCTTTGGCAGTACTATAAATCCTGAGTAGATTATTTTTAAATTCACCTTGTTCCAATTTATGGCCTGGGCTAGAGGAAAGGTTTGCTGTAATATTTTAGAAGTGTGTGGTGGATGTTTCTGGGGTCTGCGGGTAGCAGGTACTACAAGGATACTGTATCTATATTGGTATAGTTCTAGTTAACAATAGGCCAGAAGCATTGTGTCCCAGGTTATTCTGTACTTCATTGATGAGCTGAGTCTTACTTTTGTTTTTCAAAGATTGGGAGTGCCATTTTATTATCTTGCCAAGAGAGTGTTTCAGATAACTATGCAATCAAAATATCATTTGGAATTCCTCAAAGCTAAGATCTTCTCAAAAGTCATTCACCATAATGTATGAGTGACCAAAAAATCATTGCAAAAATATAATAGAGTATGAGAGTTGGATGGGACCTTAATAACCATACATGCTGATACCCTCTCATTTTACAGATGAAGAGCTTGAAACCCACAGAAATTAAGGCAGTTGCCTAAGGTGACACATATAGTGAGTTGTGCAACTACAGTTAAAATTTATATCTTCTCACTGCTGGACAATAGGTCTGATCAGGAAGAGTTTCTTCCCATTGACTTTCATTGAAAAACTTAATAAGCTATCTTTCTCTGAGTGCTTTCCTCTTGGTGCTTTCCAGAAACTGTCATCTATTGTGTTTATAAGTACCTCAGTACTCTTCCTCTTAGAATGGAAGTCTGCCCTTTGCATTGTCCCATCTCTCCTCTTCTAGCTGTGTTATCATTATTTTTCCTTTTTAGAACCACTTATATAACATAAATATGCCTCAGTATAAAGATTTAAACAATAGACATGTATGTAAAACATAGCCCATATTACTTCCCTTTTGAGATAACCCCCCAAAATAATTCACTATGACCCTTTCAATTTTTTCTATCCAGTTAACACAGAGATACTTACTTTATTTTTTAAAACATATTCCACTTACTATTTTGTAACTTGATTTTTCACAGAATGTTTTTTTCTATTTCAGTACCTATCAGTTTTTGCTTCTACTAACAGTGCTACAATGAATAACATGCACATATTGGTATGCATAGGTACAGCATGCTATTCCCATGAATTTGATAAGAATCTCCATATTAGCACTTCCTCTCTTGAAGTTTTTCCCCTGATAAAGCATATGCTTAATCTCTTGTCAACTTTTTTTGGGGGTGAGATTAATAGAAAGAAACCAATACAGACTTGGTATGGAAGAACTGGAGAACTGCTGCTTCTAAAACAATAGTTATAAGTAGTTACACAGGATTGTGCTAACCAAAGGGTTTCCCAACACTAGAACGTAATGTGAATTTTAAGGCAGTGTTTCTCTACCCATTGTTACATTCCCCAATTCTTTTTTTAGTCCCATAAACATGTAAATTTGATAAGGAAGGAATGAAGACCAAGCAATGGAGCAGAGGGCTATTTTCTTTACATGGACAACCTGTTTAGCAGCTTTGTCAAACGTAGCCCCTTTACTTCTAGTTCTCCATTGAGTTTTGTGGGCTTCTAGTTCAGTGGGAGCTTGCAGATACCAAGCCATATTCCTCATGAGTGTTTTCCTAATTGTGGTAATTCTGGCAGTTAGTACCTTGGTTCCACTGGTAATGAAGGTGGATTTGGTTGGGAACTTTCAGATTAGAGCAGATACTGGGAGTAGGAGACATAACAGGTACACCCCAAGCAAATGACCCACCCCAGTGGGAACAGAGCTGTATTCCAATAATAAACAAGGAACCAGAAGGTGTTATTAGAATGTAATAACTCATGCTTGTCTCTAAAGCCTTTCACCCATCCTTGTATACTTCATGAAACTCTGAAATTTTATCTCAATAGTATGTATCAGAGATTTGGTTGTACTTTCTGTAGTTCTCTTACCCACATCTGTCATCACCCTTTTTATTGTCTAGCTCTCAACAGAGTTGGGATAGAGCTTTTCTTCTGTGTTGTCTGTCCTGACTCTTTAGACGACTTCAAGTTTTAACCTGCTGCGAGCAAGAACCATAGCAATCAGTCCCTACATGAAATGAGCGCTTGAGGGAAACTACAAACAACACAGGCACTGGCCAATCAGATTGGATGTAAGACCTAGGGCTGGTCAGTGTCCTGGACCTTACTGGTGTTCCAGCTTCTGCATTATGGGAACATTCAGGGGACAGTTGGAGGGGAGGAGAGTCCTCAAGAAAGAATGGTTATTTATCTATAGCTATTGAGGTATTTCAATATTTTACAACCAGTATGGCTGTAAAAATGTATACCAATTGAATAGTTACCCTGGATAAGTGTTCCACAGCCAAACTAAGGTAGTATACTAAAGCATAACATGGTCCTGGGATACTATCCAGGGCTCAGATAGGAAGGCTACTCCACCAACATTTGCTTTTCTGCCTCTCTGGATTTGGGTAAGTGGGGAAGCAGAACAGAAGCAAAATGGAGTCACACATTGATAGACAGAAAGGTCCTAAAAATGTTGACTAAATATTGGGACTTCAGATCTCAAATATAGAGGTGAATTGAATATAAAAGGGTTCATGACTTGTGGGGAGATTTAGAATGCATGAACCAATAAAGAAGGGAAGGAGAAGCAGGTATGGAAGTGAGAAATGGCATACAACATTTGCATTGTACTTGCTATAGAATGAAGGTAAAACTTAAATGACCCTAGGTTTAATATCTGCTAATGGGTGCTAGGTAGAGTACTGAATTTTTTTGTAGATGTGGTTCCAGCCTTGCAAAAATACAGTATATCCCTATAAAAACTAAAATACATTTTTAAAAGACTGTTTAAAGTCCTGTAATACATACCAAGAGCCCTGCCCCATTTCTTTGAGTACTTATTTTCTTCTTTAGGCTGCTGCCAATAAGTGGACCCTCATACAGCTGTGATATTACTAAATGACGGCTTCAGGGTTGGTGCATGAGGTTTCTTTCTATCCCTTTTCCCCTTGTGTTTTTGTTTAACTAGTTCATTTATTCAGTTACTGTTCAGCCCCCAGGTAAATTTCTAATGGCATATTGGTTAGGGATTAAAATAAACATTATTTTCAAATAGCAATTTCTTTCTTTTGTATTTTAAGGGTTTTTCTACTTTTAAGCATCATGTGATTTTTAGGGAAAAAATAGAAATTAGTTTCCATAAGGGAAAAAGGAGCTAAGTGCATTCATTTATATGCCTACTTACTCAAGCAGTATGTTTCTAAAGACCCGTTGTTAAGCTTTTAGACCTAAGACTACCCTACTGGGAAAGCTGTTTCAATATTTCCCTTTTTTTCCTGACTAGTTTTCTGTAGTTACATACCCCCGCCACTCAAGGACTCAGGTAATGCAAATTAGTCTTTTGAGGATTTTTCTTCTATCAGTCAACTTGAGATCTGATAACACTTGAATCACTTTTCTGTTGGGGCATTGAATTATTTTATATATTACTTAGGACATGCTATGCCTTCAAAACTTGAGTTAAATTTTACCTTTTTTTTTTGTATAGAGACAAAAATCTAGACTTACCTAAGTACTCAAATTTGACATTTAAGGTTGTTGTTTGATTTTCCTCTACCTTTCTTGGCAGAGTATTTACATACCAGAAGCTTAACTCTTAATACACCATTTCTTGAAAAGGCTTTTGCATTATATTACTTCCTTTGTACTTTAGTAGTTAGCTCTTGGCTCTGAATGGATAGGTAATTTCTGCTACCATTCTTAACAACTAAGTCTTATGAATTTATCCTTTCTTCTAAATAGGAAAATTCTAAAAAAAGAAAACCCAACTGGATGTGGACTGACCCACAGCTAAAGCTATTTATCATCAAGTCAGATATGATAGATACCTCAGTGAAAGAGTGCCAAGAATTTAATCCCTCTCATTGATGAAACCTAAAATAGTGGTAATATCATTGTCATCATCATCATTATATACTTGAAAATATATTATTTTTTCTATTCTAAACATTATGATAGATATTTTAAAATCATTTTTATTGTTTTTCTATTACAGTTGTCCCAATTCTTCCCCCTTTGTCCTTCTCTGACCATCCCACCTCCCCCTCCTATAGTCAGTTCCCACACTGTTGTTCATGTCCTTGGGTCTTTCATACATGTTCCTTGACTAATCCCTTCCCCTTCTTTTCCACCATTTCCCCTCCCCAACCCCTCTGGTCACTTTCAGTCTGCTCCATGTTTCCATGCTGTGGTTCTGTTTTCTTCATTAGTTTCTTTTGTTTATTAATTCCACTTATAGTTGAGATCATGTGGTATTTGTCTTTCACCAGCTGGCATATTTCACTTAGCATGATGCTCTCCAGTTCCATCCATGCTGTTGTGGAGTAGGAGTTCCTTCTTTCTTTCTGCTGTATAATATTCCATTGTGTAAATGTGCCACAGTTCTTTGATCTACTCATTTACTGATGGACACTTAGGCTATTTCCAGCACTTGGCTATTACAAATAGCATTTCTATGAACATAGGGGAGCAGAAGTACTTTTGAATTAGTGATTTGGGATTCTTAGGGTATATTCCCAGCAGCAGAATTGCTGGGTCAGAAGGCAGTTCCATTTTTAGTTTTCTGAGGAAATTCCATACTGCCACCAACAATGTACTAGGGTTCCCTTTTCTGACATCCTCACTAGGGCTTGTTGTTACTTGATTTATTAATAATGGCCATTGTGACAGGAGTGAGGTGATATCTGTTTGTGATTTTCATTTGTGTTTCTCTGATGGCTAGTGATGTTGACCATCTTTTCATATGTCTATGGGCCCTTTCTATGCCCTCCTTGGAGAAGTGTCTATATTCAGATCCTCTGTCCATTTTTAATTGTATTGTTTGTCTTCTTGGTGTTGAGTCATATGAGTCCTTTATATATTTTAGAGATCAAACTGTTGTCCAATGTATCATTGGCAAATAGCTTCTCCTATACGGTTGGTTCCTTTTTCACTTTGAAGATGGTTTATGTAGCCATGCAGAAGCTTTATAACTTGATGTAGTACCTTTTGTTTATTCTTTCCTTTATATTCTTTGCCCTGGGAGATGTATCAGCAAAAGTATTGCTATGTGGAATATCTGAAATTTTCCTGCTTATGTTTTGAGTTTATGCTGGTGTATGGTGGTCTAGTTTCATTTTTGCATGTACCAGTCCAATTCTCCCAACACCATTTATTGATGATAGACATTTTTAAATTCCTTGTCCACCATTGTGCCAAATGCTCATTAAGTGGTCTTCATATGCTGCAAGTTTTAAAAGATTGCTGTAGGAGTCACTCACATTTTAGAAATCAGGAGATGATCTGATCAGATCTGTGTTTCAGAAAAATAACTCTGCTCAGTACCAAATACTGTCTATATTATTGTGTTTCTAGCATAAGGTGTATTAATAATTGTTAAATATTTCTTTGTTTTATTTTCACCATGATATCAATTGACCTACATTTGGCAGTGGCAGAGAAGTGAATGGGGGTAGAAAACAGTAAAAGAAATATATCAAACTTTGAATACCAGTGCCTTATTTCTTAATCTAAATTGTAATTAAACCCCATTTTAGTATGAGGGCTATATCATAGCTATAGTCCTCTAGTTTTGAAAGGAAGTATATTTACATGGAATAAAAAAGTTCTTCCCCTATAAACACTGATGTAGCATTTGAAGAATATCTGAACTTTCATCAAAAGTTGGTAGCATGATACCAGTTATGCAATCTAGTCACTGTATGTTAAAGAACATTTTTCTAGGTGTGGAAACAAATAGTATCTTGTGGTGTAAAATAATCTAATAAAATAATGTAAATCTTATTAGATAATATAAGTGAATTCTGTAGTGGTCTTTAGATACTGTAGATAGAATCCTATTTAATAAAAACTGACTTGAGAAGGATTGTGAGGTTGGGCATGTCATCCTCTTTAAGAAAAATACATACAAGGTCTGTCCAGAAGGTATCCAGTCATATAATATGAAAAATAGAGTCATCTATTGAAGATACAAGATACAAGAAACATTGTATGTAGGACAATGACACCTCAATCCTCTTCAAAGTAGGCACCTTGGGACCTCACACAGTTCTCCCAATTGCCATCAGCTGCCTCATCATATTTTCCTAAATCTCATTGATGGTCTGAAACCTCTTCCCTTTCAAACGGGATTTTAGTTTTAAGAAAAGCCAGAAGTCACAGGGCACCAAATCTGGGCTGTAAGGGGCCTGAGTCACCTGGGTGATTTGATGTTCACCAAAAGTCTGTGCAGGAGACATGATGCAGGAGCGGGCATGTTGTCATGATGTAGAGCTGCCAATCACCAGTTGCCCATAGCTGTGGCCTTCTGAATCATCCAAACAGTTTTTTTCCACCAAGGAATGTTCAGGCTTAACACAAAAATCGATGCAGATTCATTGCTCTACTCACTCAGTCATTTTGAATGTGATGGCCACACAGTACACATACTCACTCAGTGGTGTCTACTGCTACCGTTGACGAGTACAGTGAAGTCATCTTTGTTCACATATATGCATTATACTCCACTCTCTTTGGCTGCCAGGTTACATGGATATTGCACAAATCATTCTGATTATATTAACAATGGTTGGACTTTTTCCAGACAGACCTCATTATATTTATATATATACATACATACTTTTCTAAAAGTGTAATTGCATAATACAGTCACACTTGGGCCACAAACAGTTTTGCTTTTTAAGCTTTGCAATTCATTGCCACAATGACATCAGTTGCTACTTCATTTTAATTCTTCTCAGCAATGCTGGATTAGTTCATTAAGAAACTGAGATGTTATAATAATGATAGACTGGACTGAGACTATACAGGTTTCCTGAAGTTCCTTACATTTCATAAGATTTTGTTGTATTAACATTTCAGGGTGCATTGTGCTTAAGAATTGATGAGAGTAACTCCACATTTTAATTTATTTTTTGTGATTGTTCACTCTTTTTTAAATTAATTTTTTAGAGATTTATTTAAATTGTTGTTCTTGTACAGTTTTCTGTCTTTTACTCCCATCCCAGCCCACCGCCCCAGCCCTCCCCACCTCCCTCCCATTTCCACACCCCTACTTTTTATCCGTGTGTCCTTTATACTTGTTCCTGTAAACCCTTCCCATTTTCCCCTGATCTTCCCTCCCCTCTCCCCTCTGGTCACTGTCAGCCTGTTCTCAATTTCAGTGTCTTTGGTTATATTATGCTTGTTTGTTTGTTTTGTTGATTAGGTTCCTGTTAAAGGTGAGATCACATGGTATTTGTCTTTCACTGCTGGGCTTATTTCACTTAGCATGATGCTCTCCAGTTCCATCCATGCTGTTGCAAAGGGTAGGAGCTCCTTCTTTCTTTCTGCTGCATAGAATTCCATTCTGTAAATGTACCATAGTTTCTTGATCCATTCATTTACTGATGGGCACCTGGGTTGCTTCCAACACTTGGCTATTGTAAATTGTGCTGCTATGAACATTGGGGTGCATAGGTTCTTTTGGATTGGTGTTTCAGGGTTCTTAGGATATAATCCTAGCAGTGGAATTGCTGGGTCCAAAGGTAGATCCATTTTTAGTTTTCTTAGAAAATCCCATACTGCTTTCCGTACTGGTTGTACCAGTCTGCAATCCCACCAACAGTGTACTAGGTTCCCCTTTTCTCCATAACCTCTCCAACACTTATTGTTTGTTGCTTTGTTTATGATGGCCATTCTGCCTGGTGTGAAGTGGTATCTCATTGTGGTTTTAATTTGCATCACTCTGATAGATAGTGATACTGAGCATCTTTTCCTGTGTCTCTGGATCCTCTGTATGTCCTCCTTGGAGAAGTGTCTGTTCAAGTCCTTTGCCCATTTTTTCATTGGGTTGCTTGTCCTCTTAGAGTGGAGTTGTGTAAGTTCTTCATATATTTGGGAGATTAAATCCTTGTCTGAGGTATCATTGGAAAATATGTTTTCTCATACAGTTGGTTCTCTTTTTATTTTAATACTGTTTTCTTTAGCCATGCAGAAGCTTTTTAATTTGATGAGATCCCATTTGTTTATTCTTTCCTTTATGTCCCTTGCTTTAGAGGATATATCACTAAAAATGTTGCTGCGTGAAATGTCTGAGATTTTCTGGCCTATGTTCTCCTCTAGGAATTTAATGGTGTCACAGCTTATATTTAAATCTTTTATCCACCTTGAATTTATTTTTGTGTACGGAGTAAGTTGGTGCTCTAGTTTCATTTTTTTGCACATAGCTGTCCAGTTCTCCCGCCACCACTTGTTGAAGAGGCTATTTTTACTCCATTTTATGTTGCTACCCCCTTTGTCAAATATTAATTGACTGTAGAGACTTGGGTTTATTTCTGGGCTCTCTGTTCTGTTCCACTGGTCCATGTGCCTGTTTTTATGCCAGTACCAGGCTGTTTTGATTACAGTGGCCTTGTAATACAGTTTGGTATCAGGTATTGTGATCCCTCCTACTTTGCTCTTCTTTCTCAAAATTGATGCAGCTATTCAGGGTCATTTCTGGTTCCATATAAATTTTTGAAGTGTTTGTTTGTTCTATGTCTGTGAAATATGCCATTGGTAATTTGATAGGTATTGCATTGAATCTGTAAATTTCTTTGGGTAGTATGGACATTTTGATGATGTTAATTCTTCCAATCCATGAACGCGGTATACGTTTCCATTTGTTTGTGTCTTCCTTGATTTCTTTCTTCAGTGTTGTGTAGTTTTCTGCATACAGGTCTTTTACCTCCTTGGTTGGGTTTATTCCTAGGTATTTTATTTTCCTTTTTGCTATAACGAATGGAATCTTTTTTCTTGATTTCTGCTTCTGCTGTTTCATTGTTGGTATACCAAAATGCCTTTGATTGCTGGATATTGACTTTGTATCCTGCTGTTTGGCCAATTCATTTATTAGGTCGAGCAGCTTTTTGGCCTAGTCTATAGGATTTTCTATGTACACTATCATGTCATCTGCAAACAATGATAGTTTTGTTTCCTCCTTTCCCCTTTGGATGCCTTTTATTTCCTTTTCTTGTCTAATGGCTGTGGCCAATACTTCCAATACTATATTGAATAGAAGTGGTGAAAGTGGACAACCTTGTCTTGTTCCTGATCTTAGTGGAAAGATCTTAGTTTTTGCCCATTGAGTATGATGTTGGCTGTAGGTCTCTCATATTTGGTCTTTATTATCTTGAGAAATGCTCCCTCAATTCCCACTTTGCTGAGTGTTTTTATCATAAATGGGTGTTGTACCTTATCAAATGCTTTTTCCGCATCTATTGATATGATCATGTGATTTTTGTCTTTGCTTTTGTTTATGTGATGTATGACATTTACTGATTTGCGAATATTGAACCATCCTTGCATCCATGGGATGAATCCCACTTGGTCATGGTCTATGATCTTTTAAATGTATTGTTTTGGCAATATTTTGTTGAGGATTTTATTGCCTATGTTCATCAGCGATATTGGCCTGAAGTTTTCTTTCTTTGTTGTGTCTTTATCTGGTTTTAAGATTAGGATGATGCTGGCTTCATAAAAAGAGTTTGGCTGTCTTCCATCATTTTGGATTTTTTCGAATAGTATGTGAAGGATAGGGGTTACCTCTTCCTTAAATGCTTTGTAGATTTCTCCTGTGAAACCATCTGGTCCAGGGCTTTTGTGTGTTGGGAGTTTTTTGATTACTGCTTCAATTTCATCAGCTGTTATTGGTCTGTTCAGGCTTTCTGCTTCTTCTTCATTGAGTTTTGGGAGATTATATTTTTCTAGAAACTTGTCCATTTCACCTAGGTTTTCAAATTTCTTGGCATACAGTTCTTCATAGTAATTTCTTACAATCTTTTGTATTTCTGTGGTGTCAGTTGTAATCTTTCCTCTTTCATTTCTGATTGTGTTTATTTAGGTCTTCTCTCTTTTTTTCTTGATGAGCCTGCTTAAAGGCTTGTTGATTTTGTTTATCTTTTCAGAGAACCAGCTCCTGGATTCATTGATCCTTGGAATTGTGCTTTTAGTGTCTATGTCA
Organism: Anoura caudifer; assembly: GCA_004027475.1. Taxonomy (NCBI): domain Eukaryota; kingdom Metazoa; phylum Chordata; class Mammalia; order Chiroptera; family Phyllostomidae; genus Anoura; species Anoura caudifer. The sequence continues at coordinate 1,299 of PVKU01015721.1, read as the reverse complement.
TTTAATTCTGCTCTGATCTTGGTTATTTCCTTCCTTCTACTTGCTCTGGTCTGCCTTTGTTGTTGTTCCTCGAGTTCTTGTAGGCATAGAGTTAAGTTGTTTGTTTGAGATGTTTCTATCTTTTTAGGTAGGCCTGTATCTCTATGAACTTCCCTCTGAGGACTGCCTTTCCTGTGTCCCATAAGTTTTGGGTTGTTGTGAGTTCATTTTCATTTGTTTCCAGATACTTTTTGATTTCTTCCCTAATTTCATTCTTGACCCATTGATTGTTTATTAGCATGCCATTCAATCTCCATGATTTTGAGTGTTTTGGGTCTTTCCCCTTGGGGTTGGTTTCTAGTTTCAGTCCCTTGTGGTTGGAGAAAATGCTTAGTATGATTTCATTTTTGTTGAATTTGTTGAGGCTTGTTTTGTGTCCTATCATGTGGTCTATCTTTGAAAATGTTCCATGTGCATTTGAAAAGAATGTGTATTTAGTTTCTTTGGGATGAAGGGCTCTATATATATCAGTTAAGTCCATTTCATCTAGAGTATTGTTCAATGCCACAATATCTTCATTGATTTTTTGTTTAGAAGATCTGTCCATTTTTGACAGTAGGGTGTTAAAATCCCCTACTATAATTGTGTTACTGTCAATATCTTTCTTGAAGTCCTCTAAGATTTTCTTGATGTATTTAGATGCTCCTATGTTGGGTGCATATATATTTATGATGTTTATGTGATCTTGTTGGATTCTTCCCTTGAGTATTATGAAGTGACCTTCTGGGTCTCTCTTTATGGCCCTTCTTTTCAAGTCTGTTTTGTCTCATATGAGTATTGCTACCCCACCTTTTTTTCCTTTGCATTTGCTTGGAAAATATGTTTCCAGCCCTTCACTTTGAGTCTGTGTAGGTCTTTTGTCCTGAGGTGGGTCTCTTGTAGGCAGCATATGTGTGGGTCATGCTTTCTTATCCATTCAGCTATTCTATGTCTTTTGATCAGAGCATTTAATCCATTTACATTTAAGGTTGTTATTGATAGGTACTTACTCATTGCCATTTTGGTACCTGTGTTCCTCTCTCTCTCTTTTCCTTTCTTTCCTTAAAGCAGTCCCTTTAGCGTCTCTTGCAGACCTGGTTTGGTAGAGGTGTATTCTTTGAGACTTCTTTTGTCTGGGAAGCTCCTTATTTGGCCTTCTGTCTTGATTGAAAGCCTTGGTGGGTAAAGTAGTCTTGGTTGCAGGCCTTTGGCTCTCATTACTTGGAATATTTCTTCCCATTCTCTTCTGTCTTGGAGCATTTCCATTGAGAAGTCATCTGC
>PVKU01015720.1:0-17190 GCA_004027475.1 Anoura caudifer | reverse complement strand
ACAGTGATTAGACAAGAAAAGGAAATAAAAGGCATCCAAATTAGAAAGGAGGAAACAAAACTATCATTGTTTGCAGATGACATGATAGTGTACATAGAAAATCCTATAGACTCGGCCAAAAAGCTCCTTGACCTATTGAATGAATTTGGCCAAACAGCAGGATACAAAGATAATATCCAGAAATCAAAGGCATTTTTTTTATACCAACAATAAAAGAGCAGAAGCAGAAATCAAGAAAAAAATCTCATTCAATACAGCAAAAAGAAAAATCAAATACCTAGGAATAAATCTAACCAAGGAGGTAAAATACTTGTCTGCAGAAAACTACACAACACTGAAGAAAGAAATCAAGGAAGACACAAACAAATGGAAACCTATACCATGCTCATGGATTGGAAGAATTAACATTATCAAAATGTCCATACTACCCAAAGCAATTTATAGATTCAATGCAATACCTATTAAAGGACCAATGGCATATTTCACAGACATAGAACAAACACTTCAAAAATTTATATCAAACCATAAACGACCTGGAATAGCTGCAGCAATTTTGAGAAAGAAGAGCAAAGTAGGAGAGATCACAATACCTGACACCAAACTGTATTACAAGGCCACTATAATCAAAATAGCCTGGTACTGGCAAAAGAACAGGCACATGGACCAGTGGAACAGAACAGAGAGTGCAGAAATAAACCCAAGTCTCTATGGTCAATCAATATGTGACAAAAGGGGCAGCAACTAAAATAGAGTAACAATAGCCTCTTCAACAAGTGGTGATGGGAGAACTGGACAGCTATGTGCAAAAAAAAAATGAAACTGGAGCAACAACTTACACCATACATAGAAATAAATTCAAGGTGGATAAAAGATTTAAATTAAGCCATGACACCATTAAAGTCCTAGAGGAGAACATAGGCAGGAATATCTCAGATATTTCATGCAGCAACACTTTTACTGATATGTCCCCTAAAGCAAGGGACATAAAGGAAAGAATAAACAAATGGGATATCATCAAAATAAAAAGCTTCTTCATGGCTAAAGAAAACAATATTAAAATAAAAAGAGAACCAAATGTATGGCAAACCTTATTTTCCAATAATACCGCAGACAAGGGTTTAATCTCCAAAATACATAAAGAATTTACATGGCTCCACTCTAAGAAGACAAGCAACCCAATTACAAAATGGGCAAAGGACTTGAACAGACACTTCTCCAAAGAGGACATACAGAGGATCCAGAGACACATGAAAAGATGCTCAGTATCACTAGCTATCAGAGAGATGCAAATTAAAACCACAATGAGATACCACTTCACACCAGTCAGAATGGCTATCATAAACAAAGCAAAAATCAACAAGTGTTGGAGAGGTTGTGGAGAAAAGGGAACCCTAGTGCACTGTTGGTGGGATTGCAGACTGGTACAACCACTATGGAAAGCAGTATGGAAATTTCTAAGAAAACTAAAAATGGACCTACCTTTTGACCTAGCAATTCCACTCCTCAGATTATATCCTAGGAACCCTGAAACACCAATCCAAAAGAACCTATGCACCACAATGTTTATAGCAGCACAATTTGCAATAGCTAAGTGTTGGAAGCAACCTAGACGTCCATCAGTAAATGAATGGATCAAGAAACTATGGTACATTTACACAATGGAATTCTATGCAGCAGAAAGAAAGAAGGAGCTCTTACCCCTGCAACAGCATGGAGGGAACTGGAGGGCATTATGCTAAGTGAAATAAGCCAGGCAGTGAAAGACAAATACCATATGATCTCACCTTTAACAGGAACCTAATCAACAATCAAACAGCCAAGCATAATATAACCAAAGACACTGAAATTGAGAACAAGCTGACAGTCAACACAGAGGAGAGGGGAGGGAATTTCAGGGGGAAAGGGGAAGGGTTTCGAGCAACAAGTATAAAAGACACATGGACAAAAAGTAGGGGGTGGGTGGGAATGGGAGGGAGCTGGGGAGGATTGGGGCCATGGTCTGGGATGGGAGTAGAAGACAGAAAAATGTACAAGAACAATTAAAATAAAATTTAAAAACAAAAATAAAAGATGTTGGTATGAGGACAGTATCTAAAATAACTACTTCTATGGAATAAACTAAGAATTTAACTGACAGGACAGATGCATACATATATCATAAGCACATGAATGCAAAGATATATGTATGTTGTGTTCAAATAAATGCACACAGATGCATTCAAATTTTACTTAGCAATGTAGATATGTTTGTAAAATAAGTTCTTTCAGCTAAGTTATTACTCCAATCTAACATGATATAATGTTAAAATTCATTCCTTCCATTTTTACTTCCTTCTTTTCTCCTTTCCTCACTCTCTCTCTCTCCCTCCTTTCCTTCCTTTCTTTCTTTGCTCTCCCCTTCTCCCTTTTCCCCATTTTCTCCCTGTTCTCTCTTTCTCTTCTCCCCCTCTCTCCCTACCCCACCATTACCCTCCCTCTAAGCTCTGACTCTGTCCCACACCTCCTCTGTTTACACTCTGGGTTTAGACAGCAGACAGCAGCTAGCACTGCTGATACCTATTATGAGTTTGCTGGAACAAGAATCCATTTGGTATTTGGCATGATGGGGTTTCAGAGCCCAAGTCTAATGTCCTTCTTTGTGACTGAAGAATAGGACCATTTAGGTTCATTGCGATTGGCCAGACCTGCCATCATGGGGGCAGGCAATTATTCTTGAAAAGGAGGTTTCCAACACCAGGCAGACAGTGCAGGGCAACACATGCTCGTGTTCACTGGCTCCCAAGCTCATGCTCCTCCCGCAGCATCCCACAGTCTCTTGGGAACACAGGTCTCAGTGCAGTCTAGGGAAGTCAAGTAAGACCATTTAAAAACTGAATGACTAAGTGGAAATCATAAATTCAATCTTGAGTAACAGAGAAGATTGTGGATCGGAAATAGGTGATGCTAAGATCAGAAATAAAAGCCAGAAATGGAGCCAGCAGATGTCAGAGAAATTTCAGGTGCCAAGGTCAAAATAAACAACTTGAGGTAGCTCAGCTCAGGGATGTGGCTGGTCTCAGTGTGTCTGTGTCTGGGTCTGGGAGGTAGGTATGGGTTGCAGTCACAGGGTACCAGGCTACAGGGTTGGGTTGGAAGCAATGGAGAAAAGGAAAAACCAAGCTAAGACTTGGGCTAGTCATTCAATAGTGATTCTCTACTAAGACAATAAACTGGAAGAGAAATCCAACTTGCATACCAGTTTATAAAGCCAGAACAACATGTTAAGCACAGCTACAATGTTTCCAAAGACCACAGGGCTGGGTGGGCATCCAAAGAACTGGCCACAGTGCTGCTATTTGCTGGCTTTGTTGTCTGGGGGAAAGACAGGTTTTTCCAATGGAGTTTTTTTTATCTGGGAAACACGGAGGTGGTACCAAGTAACCTCCAGTGTTCCCTTGGCTACTTAGGTCCTATATTTAATGAGTGTTTATAAGAGTCTCTAGTTTAGCATTGCTTTGAGTTATCCTGTTCTGAGAAAGAACATTTAGAAATAAAAGAGCAATTCAGGTAAACACAGTGGAAAAGGCAGGTGGGAGAGATACGTCAAATGCTGGAAAGCGCTCAGTTCTTACTCTACATGAGACCCCGGGAGAAGCATTCTTTGCTTTTCTGCAAATCCAAATACTCCCTCTGGATTTGCAGTAAACCAGGCCCTCATCATGCAGACCTTGACATGCACTGTGTGGAAGGTATTCGACTTATTTACTTGATATATTTCAAGTATTGAGATAATGAGATAAAAATAATATAAGGAGTTTTGAAGTTTATCTCCTATACCTGTATTTTGTTCATCCCTTAAGATGTGTGCATTTTACTTGGAAGCCTTCAAATGGAAGTCCTGTCTGTCACATCTTGGCTCTAAATTAGTTCTCTAAATACACCCAGGACAAACTGTGCATGCAAGCATCTAGGACTTTGTCCATGCCTTTAAAGTTTAAACATGTCTAGCTGAAGCCCTTCTGTAAAAGAAACCTTCCCCATGGCCATCATATTGACTTCTCTGCCTTTTAAATAATAGAAAAAGTATGTATTATCCAAATATTTGGTATTCAGCATAAACTGTCTTAAATTATGTTAAATAAAGGGTGAAAAAGGGGAGGGGATTAAGAAGCACAAATTGATAGTTACAAAATTGTCATGGAGGTGTAAAGTAGAACATAGGGAATATAGTCAATAATATTGTAATTGCTATGTGTGGTATCAGATGGGCACTAGATTTATTGAGGTACCACTTCATACAACATGTAAATGTCTAATCATGATGTTGTAAACATGAAATTAATATAATATTATAGCCAACTGTAATTAAACAATAAAAGATACTAGATAAAAATTGTAACTTTTAAGACTGGAAGTTTGAAATTAATGTGTATCCTGCTGCTGCTTTAAATCAAATTATATGAATATAAACACATGCATGTTTATGGGAACATGTATTAAGATGCATTTTATATTGAGATGGAATGCTTTTGAGACCAATCAAATATATTTTTAATTTCTTTAAAAAATATGTAGGTTGTATTCTTTTTACATGTGAATATACCATATCTTTCCAGTTAGATTTCAATCTAAACTTTTTAAGGACTTGGAGTTTTTACACTTAAAAAAAAATCATGGAGTGGATAACCCAGTGCTTTATTTAATAAAGAAACTGATTGATTGTGGTGAGCAATAAAAGCATTTGTAACTCCCCTGAGTCATTCTTTCATTGACAATTCAGTTGAGGTTCTTTGGCTAAAACAGAAATAAATGCAGGAAAAGCCAGAAGGACAGGGAGGAGTGCAGCTCTGACTCAAGCACAGGCTCTTCGAGGAAGAGCAAGTTCACGATTCATTTTATTATCTTCTGTTTTTGTGTCACCTGCTGAAGGTATAAATTTTTATGACAGGGAGTGTGATGTGCCTATTTTAAGCCTTTGGGCATTCCTTTGGTTTTTAGTCTGATTGATAGGTCATTCTCACAAGCAAAGCTTAAAAAGGGAGTTTTACGTAAAGAAAAGGTGGGGCAAATGCTGGGGAGATACAAACAGATGGGCTTCACACCATAATTCATAAATGGTGGTGCTATAATTATCTAATATGAAAGAATTATGACTGTATGTATACTTTTTACATTGTATTGATTGGAGAGAGAGAGAGAGAAACAGAGTGAGAGAGAGAGGAAAGGAGAGAGAGAGAGAGGTTTGTTTTCACAATTATTTATGTATTCATGGGTTGATTCTTGTATGTTTCCTGACTAGGGATTGAATCTGCAACCTTGGCATATCAGGATGATGTAATGTACTCAATATACTTTCTCCATTTGTTATAGTTTATCTACCTAGTTAACATTTCAGTGCATGTCATTATGTAATAAAGAAGCTTCACTGGCATCTTTATATATAATGTGAATGACAGAATTGGAAGGATACTGGAGAAACTAACATGTATTAATGCTTACAAAATACACAGATTTTTCTCTTTTTTTAAACTAAGACATTGCTTGAATCCCATGGCATGGTAGATGCCAGGTGGTCTATCATATCTCCTAAATGTCTTGTATTTTTCTAAATTAAACATATAGCCCAATTCAATAATTCTGAAATTCAAATGTACATCAAGATTTCATGTTGTGTATATTTAAAATGCAGTTTGGTATGGTCCATCCTGAAGATTCTCATTTAGTAAGACTTCAGTGGAACTCAGAAATTTGTGTCATTATGAAGCAGCCCAGATGATTTTGATATGTGTGCTCTAGAGATCACACATTGACAAACATTGCTTTAAGGGTTATGGCTCCTCCCTAATGTCTATACTTGATTATTACTATTATCATTATCTTTACCATCACAAGTTATCTACTAGTAGCTGCTTCTCCAGTTAGTAATACCTACTAATAAGATCTTCCATATTTTTCTGAATGAGAGAACAATGAAAAAGATCTAAAGCCTTCTATGTATTACTGTCCATTGATTTTCATTTTTATATTTGAATGTTAATGTCTAATCCTAACTGTATCTCTCAAGTCCTTAGTTCCATTGACTGTTGATGAGTGTTCTACAAGAAAATAATTCCATGGTTAAATAGCTTGCATAATATATGTTAATACTTTGTGTTCTATTGGAGAGTTACAGACACACAAAATTATGTAGCTTTGTTTTATCCATCCTTCCTAAGATTCTGACTCTAGAATCTTTTTTTTTCTATTTATGCTCCCTGAAAGACATATTTTCATTGTTTTCAGAGGGACAGAAAGGGGTAGGGGAGAGAGAAAGAAGGAGAGAGAGAGAAACATTGATGTGAGAGAGAAATATTGATGGTTGCTTCTTGTAGGCACCCTGACTGGTCAATTGAACATGCAACCTGGGTTAGTGCCCTGTCCAGAATCAAACCTGCAGACCTTGGGTCTATGGGGTGATGCTTCAGCCAACTGAGCCACACTGGCAAGAGCTGGAATCTTTTTAATAATACACAACTGTTAACATCTTACAGAAATATTATCCCTAAACTTTATCTTGCTCTCTAGCTAAACGTTATATTTTTTCAACTATTCAGACTGCTGCTTTGGTCTAAAAGTCCTCTCTGGCATGCTTGAGCCTTGCATGGAGTAAGAGTAGTCAGAAATGGCAATGTTAACAGTAGCTGAGAACAAGGTGGCTTCCAAACTAAATCCTTTTATGGGGACTAAAAGATTTTCATGTGGCTAAAGATTGTAATAGGTACAGGTCATGTAACATACCCTTCCAAACCCCTCTTTTTAAAAGACTTAGAAATAAAATCAGGTAGTGTTTGTGAGCGAAAACAAATAGTTCAACATAATAGATAAAATCAAAGATATGTAAAGTTATATTTAGTGACTGCTAGTGTAGACTGGACTGTGGTCAAATCAGCTTTCTAAACATTTGAAGAAAGGTTCATTTTGAATCATAGGGTCCTGAAAAACAATGAAAAATAATTGTCCATGGGCACAGCAATAAATAAGAAAGGCTATTTTGTCAATGACCATAAGTAATACTCTCTAGTAAGGTTGTATCTTTTGGCGGAAAACTTTGTGGTAGGTTTAGAGAAGCTGTTTAGGATTATCCAAATTCTTAGCACTGATTCCCAGATACCAATGTTTCTGCATTGGTTGTCATGTAATTCTGTCAAAAAGAAAAGCTTATCTTGTTCATGGCAAGGTATATATTCTGGTCAGAATAAAGTCATAATTCTTACTGTAAATTAATAAATTGGTATTCTGTTCTACATTCCATTCTCTAATTTAATTTAGAGGAGGTTTACATCCTTGCATTAGATCATATCAGAGAAACTACACAATTGATTTTCTGGACAGAGAAGTTTCAACAAAACCACACTTTAATAAAATCTCCATTTAAATGCTATCTTGAGAGATTTTTGATAGGGCATTACAGAATATGTCAATATTTTGTAAATATACAAAACATAGGCAAACTCCTATCTTTTTATTTGCTTCTCTCAAAATGCAACATGTTCAATATAAAGATTTATGTAAGATCATCAGTCTTGTTTCTAATTGAGAATATATTTTTTGTTGTTGTTTAGAGAAGAAAGTAAATTTAGTTCTGGACATTTGCTGTTAGCTCCTCAGTTAGCAAGTTCCATAGAAGGGATTATTCACTCGAGAATTAGTGTCTTCCTTTATCACTTTTTCTCAGAACTCTGGCAAAATAGAGTCAAAAGAAGTTACACTGGCCAAATATGTTATCCTCCATTCTTAAATCTTGCAAATACAGTTCCCAGTGTCCCTCATCTAGAATCACTCAGTTAAACTCAGCTCCTCATGCATTTCCAGCAGAAATCTGTTGGGACTCAAACTGCATAGCTAAGTGTTCAATTTAGAAGTTCTCTCAGCACCTCATTCTCACCCTGTAAAAAAAATGTAGTTATTACAGACAATTATAATCTGTATAATTTTTAATAAAACCAACAGAAATTTTTTTCAGGGGTCCTCTTAAGTGAGACAAGAATGCTTTTTATCTACCTTTTGTTCTCTCTCTTTTGTCCAACATCTGGGATATTATAAAATTAGAAGATTTTAAATATATGTTACAAAATATTAACCCTTCATATTTTATAGGATTAGTAAAATCTCCTCAAATATAAATATATAACAGTCTCAAAATTTTCTATATCTTCTCATACAGTTCAAAAGAAACACTACTTATTAGTCCTTTATAAATCATTTTCCTTTTGTCAATACTTTTTAAATTTTGATTTCTGATTATTTTGTTTAAAAAAAGGAGGAATATCTATCCACTTAATTTCCTAATGTACATATCTGAAACTTGGGCAATGGTGACTTTGCTCTCCTTAATTCTCTCAGATGAGTTAATGCTAAAGATCACTGAAGTAATAATCAGTACCAGTAGCCTGGAGATTTGTCTGCAGAGCAATTTAAATGAACCATTACCCTGAAAATTGAGCCAATACTGTAATTAGAAAAGCTTTATAGCTATTTCAGCAGGCAAGAATCCTATTTACCTCCCCTTACTCCCCACCCATTTTCTGGAAGGATAATATGTTTTATTTCATGTCAACATGCAAATTTGTTGTTTTCTTATGCCGTATTATAAGCAACTAAATTTAAGTGGAATGAAAATTAAAATTTAATTGAGTCAACACATATTTACAAAGGTCTTCAAAAACATTAAAATAAAAATCTATAATGAGGTAAAATGCTTGTCAGAATTATTCTGTCATAATAAGATCAAACACTTGAGATACTTTACCTCAAACATATTTTTCCTGAAGTCTCATTTAGCATGGCTTCATTTTCACTGTGTAAAATTTTTACCCTTTTAAGAAATGAAGGAATGTTTTAAAACATCAATAATTATGAATGACCCATGGACATGGACAAAGGGGTGAGGATGGAATGTGGGAGTGGGGGATGGGGCCGGATGGAGGAAGAGAAAATGGGGAAAATTGGGACAACTGTAACAGAATTAGTAAGAATTAAAAAAATCAATAATCTAATCACACAAATTCATGATTCCCTTTGAAATGAATCAGGGGAATATTTTTCTTTAGTCAGGTTTTATATGTACTTTGATCTCTATGGAGTACTTATGTTAGGCCAAGTTCTAGTTATGGAGGTATGGACTACCTGTATATTAATGGATCATGGTCAAATGGTTTTTCAAAATTACTGGAGTCAAATAATTATTTACATTATTATTAATGACCAAATGTGTGGGAAGAAGGGTCTGTTACTTTGTTGAAACTAACAAAGAAACTTATCATTAGATAATATTCTAAGAGGAATAAATGACTTTCTGTGAGACTCAGGGAGAAATCCAAGCATGAGAGACCTTTATTTCATGTTAACAATTCTAGAGCAATATTCAAAAAAAAGCAATGGGATGCTATTACAGCCTTTTAAGCATCTTAAAAATGCAATCCTGCCATATTTACATACTTTCCCCCACATTTGTTATGGGAATTTTTCAAACATCCAGAAAACTTAAAATTATTGTTTGGTAAACTCCCAAATACCCACTGCCTTGTTTTATAATTGTAAGTATTTTGCTATATTTGCTTTAACCCATTTGTCTATCCATTCATTTAACAATTTATTGATATAATTTGCCTTTGGAAGCATTTTGAAAATTAAGGCATAATGTACAAACAGAAACTTTGATCCTTTTCAGTGAACAGTTGTGTGAGATTGACAAAACCTGGTGTCATGTAACCACCACAATCAAGATACACAGCAGTCCAGTCTTATTTTTTCATGCATTTCAAAGTTTGTTTCCTACATTTTACTCCTAAGCACAGTAGCATGCACCTTGTTAATTAGAGCTCATTTATTTAAGGTTATTTAAATTTTAAGATAAAATGAACATTCAGATAAAATGAACATGTAGTGAAATGCAAAAGTCATAACCTTTCTATGATAATTGACAATTGCAAAAACATAACCTGTGTAACACCAAACTCTTATCAAAATGATCCCAATAGTTCTCATTACAAGGAAAAGAATAATTGTAACTATGTAGGTGAAGGGTGCTAACTAGACTTACTGCTGATTATTTCACAATAGATACAAATATTGAATCATTATGTTGTAAACCTGAAATAAATATGAGATTATATATATACATAAATATATATCTCAAATATATCTCAATAAAAATATAGATTATTTTCATCACTCCAGAAAATTTTCATATGCTCCTTTATAGTCAATTCCTGTTCTCACTTTCCCCTTCCCATTGGAGTATATTCTGATTTTTTCCTTTACCCATAAATTAGTTTTGCCTATTCTAGATCGGATTAATAGCATCAAAGAGTATGTTCTGTGTAAGGCTTCTTCCAGTCAGCATAATATTTTTGAGATTCATACATGTTGAGCCTATTAGTAGTATCTTTTAAATTGCTGAATATCATTACATCGTGTAAACATGTAACAGTTTGTTTCTCCTGTCGGTGGCTATCTAAGCTGTTTCCAATCTTAGGTATTATAAATAAAGCTACATAGACATTCTTATACAACAGTTTTATTTTAAAAAAGTATTTTTATTGGTTTGAGGTAAATATCTAGGATTGAAATTTCTTGCTAAGGAGGTTAAGTGTACAATTGGATTTATGATTTAAAAAGCCAAACCTTACTCCAAAGGGGTTATATTATCAGTTTAATCGTTTTTAAGATGACACTGCCTACAAAGATGGAGAATGGCTTGGAAATAGGTAAAAGTAGACAAAAGAAGACAAATTGCTGTGTTTGAACATAATAGGGGTCAATGGAAATAGAGAAGAGTGAATATCAATAAGACGTATTTAGAAGACAGAATCAATAAGACTTGGTAGTAAACAGCATTTGAGGGGAGGGAGATGGATCAAATTTCAAGCACAAACGGTTGATAGTGGAATGATTCACCAAGATGGAGAGTACTGATGATGCACGGGGATTAGAGGGAAAGTCCTATACTCAATTTTGAGCATATGCAGTTTTATGGACTATTTTCTCTCTTGGAATAATAGCTGCTTTGTGACACTCTATATATTATCATAACCAGAAAAAAAATGAAATGCATCCCATTTTGCTAAGCATCAAATAGACTTGTTTTTCCCAAATTTAGCCTTTCATTAACTAAAACACTACACGGCATGCCCTCATGATTTATACAAAAATGAGAACATGGAATATCTACTGTTTTGTAATGTTTAAAGTTACAGTAAATTTTAAAAATATAGCTATTAAATTATATTCATTTCAATACCTTGAAGTGCATGACTTTTTTGAAAAAGAAAGTCACAATGCTTTTGCAGGACAAGGAAATGATTTATTGCATAGGCCCAAATTAGGATAAATGACGGAGAGGAAATGGTACACTATTTCTACAGATGGTTGAAATCACTTTGGGAAAAGCTTGTATGCAAGTTCATCCATATATGCTTCTTAGGATAATTTGAAAGAAATATGTGTACTAGCAGTTTAAAGCATTAAACTTATAAACAAACAAAAGCAATAATTATAATTCTTTGTTCAAGTTACTACAGAACTAAAACTCATTAACTAATGAAATAAAATAAAGCTTTTAAAGAGACTTGAAAAGGCCATTGCAATCTGTGTTTTGCTCAAAAATAATATGGCTGACTAATATTAATAAGGACACTAACTGAACACAGTTTAGCCGTATTTTAGCCAGAACACTCTCTTCCACTTGAGCTATCCTTAAAACAAGATAATAATATTTTTACTAATTACAGAAATGCTATGAAAAATAACAAAAATGATGGATATACTACATATTTGAAAAGGACCTCTTCAAGCCATTTAATCATTAAACATGTTTTTTAATACTTAGAGTTGTTATAAATGTTGAGAAAAACAATTCTAAATCTGCATTAGCAGTCCCTAATCTCATGTTATACCACCTAACATAGTTATGTAAAATAAGAGTTGTCATTAAAATGTAATTAAAGATTTACATTTCATGCCAAGCTCTCAACAAGCCCAATTTTGCTTAATTATCTACAGATTTCCAGGACCACCTGTTTTCAGGAGGGCTTTTCATTTCTAGGAGGTCACTGAAAGGAAAATAAAATAAAGGTTTTGCCAACTACCTGGTTTAGAATCCATTTGTTCCTGACTTAAAGACAACTCCAGCTTCCATGAATGCTTGGTATTTCTCTCTGGTCTACTGGTCACAGGTTTTTAATAACCAGTTGCAAAATCTGGCTAGAAGCTAAAAAGAAAAAGGTGATCTGTTTAAACAAATGCAATTTAAATACTGCAAAAGCTCATATTTGGTAACAGCAAATTTATGTTTTGGCTTATCAGAGCCTCCTACATGTCCTTGCTAAAAATAAAGGTTTTATTCATTAGTGATTCATTGTTTCCTACTTGCTAATCATAATTCTGGGAAGATGTGAATTATTTTTTTGAAGATTTTATTTATGTATTTTTAGAGAAAGGGGAAGGGAGGGAGAAAGGGAGAGAGAAACAACAAAGGTTGCCTCTTATGTGCCCCCTACTGGGGATGTGGCCTGCGACCCAGGCATGTGCCTTGACTGGGAATCAAACCTGCAACCCTTTGGTTTGCAGGCCAGAAGTCAATCCACTGAGCCACACCAGCCAGAGTGGAACATGTGAATTTTGATTAGAAGGATTATATTAATTTTCTATTGCTCTACATAAATATAGTATGCAAATAATGTTTTAAAATAAAGACTTATATGGATTATTATTTATAACATTTGACATTGAGGTAAGAACATCTCTGGCTTATATAAAAAAATAATCTGTAGTAGCTAAATAGTGATTTTGTTTGTTTTTTTCTGGAACACTTGGAGATTCATTGGCATTTAGAAAGTAAAGATTTATGAACTTGTTAAGTTACATGTTATAATTTTCCTTTAAATTTCATAAACTAGTGCATTTTTTATAGAAATGGATGTAAGACAGTGGTTAAGGTTCAGGTTTTAGTGCATAACTGCTTGGGTTTGAATCCCAGCATTGCCATTTACTAAAAATGACTTTAGGTAAATTAATCTCTCTGTGATTCAGTATCCTCATCCATAAAGTTAAGAACAGCCCAACTTCTTAAAATTGTTATACGAATGTTAAGGACATATAATGTGGTTCTGAGTAGGATATGAAGTCTTGGGCTAAGGCTTCATATCCTACTCAGGATAGTTGGGCATAAAAGAAATCAAATACAAGAGCATTAATTATATTATTCAAGTAGTATTCACAGCTTTGGGGAATGATTAGGATTTCATGAACTTTGGCTGTCAGCTGATATTAAGGTGCTTGCAAAGATATCACTCCTTTTGATCTGGAGATGGTACAGATTACGTATATACATATACATATACATATACATATACATCTTTATATATTATTTGCATATTATTGACAACACAGGCTCTGGCAGCAAGTCACAATGCTTGTATTCCTAATGGGCACAGGTGGTGAGTGGGAAAGCTCCTCAACCTTCTCAGATGGAAACATTTTTCCTTGGACATTCTATTTGATAGCCTATCAAGTAGAATGATTTATTCAGGTTAGCAAATAGAGCTTAGCTTGGGACCAAGGACAGCTGGGGATAATATCTGAAAATGGAATTGAAAGTGTATAGCCCTTGGTTATAAAAATCCACCTAAAAAGCCCCAAAAGATTTGTTCTGGTATAGTGAGTATGTAGTTTAATGGGTTCCAAAAGTGAAGATTATTCTAAAATTAGCTACTATATACCAGGCACCCAGTAAGCACAGGTGAAACAATGCAGAATATGCTAACATACCAGGAGTTATCCTGCAGTGGAAAGGATAGGCATAATTATAACAGAGTTTGGCAAATGTAAACATAGAAGTCTGCAAAAAATCTTCAGAGGGTGCCATAGAATTTATATCATGAACCATGCTATATACTTGTCTCTTTATCATCATATTAATGACAAAATGATGTCTTTAAATAAGAGCAGTTAAAATACCTGATTATATATGCGGGGGTCCAGAACAAGCCACCCAAGATGTGCCTCAGTGGTATACAGATTACTTTGAGCTAAAGGCAATATAGCTTCAGACTTCAATGAAACTTCTGCCCTTTCCTTTAACTACCTAGAAGTGCTTGAATCAAGGGCCTTGAGCATAAAAGCTTATCAGAGATAACCTCTTTGACCTAGCTATAGAGCAGGGTAACCTGAAGTCAGGTGTGTTACATCATCCCTAGCCCAGAATGTCTGATGTACCTCAATCCCCCTATCTCTGAACCTCTCATGCATATGGGATCCCTGACTCCTATATATGTGGGTTTCCCATACATATGAATATAGGGTTCCTATACCTATATATGCATTAAATTTCGTTAGTTTCTCTTGCTAATCTGTCTCATGCCTACCTAACGATTAGACCAGCCAGAAGAACCTTGAGAGCAGAGGAAAGTTTGTTCCTCACCTACATATGAGTATACACATGGTGTTTAATTTTTGTTGGCCAATGCAAAAAAGTTTAGTTTTTTTCCCTGACTCTAGCCCTGACTTTCCTTTTCTTAGAGCGTTTGCTTTCAAAAATTTGTAATTGTGAGTTATTTTTCTCCCCTTTGAGATACAAAATTTTTAAAAGCCTCTTGCAAGTTCTACAACCCAGCAATTTCCTTCTCAAGGTTCTGGGAGTCATCCTTTTGAAATAAAATCAAGGAAGATAATTGCACTCACAGACCAGGTAATCTCACAGACCAGGTGGGAGCCTGACTTCTGTGGGCACCTTGCTCCAAGTTATACAACTAACTCCTATCATGAAAGGAGGAGAAAATTTACCCTTTTGTTGGATACAACTACTTAGGAAATATAGATGGTATATGGTCATCTCCCCCTACCCCATCCTAAAATCTCTCACCCCTCCTTTGTCTCAGAGAGGGGGAATGGCCAAACTTCTGTGTTTTCTCCCCCATCACTGGCAATGGTAGTAGAATAAAATCAACTTCTTTTTGCTCATCTTGTCTAGGAAGATTTTTCTTTAATATGCCATGACAATTGCCAATGTTTCTTTCAAATTTCTTTAAATTTTAAGAAATTTCAAAATTTCTTAAATTTCATCATGTTTAATTTTCCTGTTTTTATTTTATTTTTTGTTTTTTTTTCTTTTTTCTTTTTTAATTTATTTTAATTGTTCTTGTACAGTTTTCTGTCTATTACTCCCATCCCAACCCACTGCCTCAGCCCTCCCCATTTCCCTCCCATTTCCACCCCCTAGTTTTTATCCATGTGTCCTTTATACTTGTTCCTGTAAACCCTTCCCCTTTTCCCCTGATCTTCCCTCCCCTCTCCCCTCTGTTGACTATCAGCCTGTTCTCAATTTCAGTATCTTTGGTTATATTTTGCTTATTTGTTTGTTTTGTTGATTAGGTTCCTGTAAAAGGTGAGATCATATGGTATTTGTCTTTCACTGCCTGGTTTATTTCACTTAGCATAATGCCCTCCAGTTCCCTCCATGCTGTTGCAAGGGTAGGAGCTCCTTCTTTCTTTCTGCTGCATAGAATTCCATTGTGTAAATGTACCATGCTTTCTTGATCCATTCATTTACTGATGGGCATGTAGGTTGCTTCCAAAACTTGGCTATTGCAAATTGTGCTGCTATGAACATAGGGGTGCATAGGTTCTTTGGACTGGTGTTTCAGGATTCCTAGGATATAATCTGAGCAGTGGAATTGCTAGGTCAAAAGGTAGGTCCATTTTTAGTTTTCTTAGAAATTTCCATACTGCTTTCCATAGTGGTTGTACCAGTCTGCAATCCCACCAACAGTGCACTAGGGTTCCCTTTTCTCCACAACCTCTCCAACACTTGTTGTTTGTTGCTTTGTTTATGATGGCCATTCTGACTGGTGTGAAGTGATATCTCATTGTGGTTTTAATTTGCATCTCTCTGATAGCTAGCGATATTGAGCATCTTTTCATGTGTCTCTGGATCTTCTCTATGTCCTCCTTGGAGAAGTGTCTGTTCAAGTCCTTTGTCCATTTTGTAATTGGGTTGCTTGTCTTCTTAGAGTGGAGTCATGTAAGTTCTTTATATATTTTGGAGATTAAACCCTTGTCTGAGGTATCATTGGCAAATATGTTTTCCCATACAGTTGGTTCTCTTTTTATTTTAATACTGTTTTCTTAGCCATGAAGAAGCTTTTTATTTTGATGATATCCCATTTGTTTATTCTTTCCTTTATGTCCCTTGCTTTAGGGGACATATCAGTAAAAATGCTGCTGCATGAAATATCTGAGATTTTCCTGCCTATGTTCTCCTCTAGGACATTAATGATGTCAAGACTTATATTTAAATCTTTTATCCATCTTGAATTAATTTTTGTGTATGGTGTAAGTTGGTGCTCAAGTTTCATTTTTTTTTTTTTTGCACATAGCTGTCCAGTTCTCCCAACACCACTTGTTGAAGAGGTTATTCTTACTCCATTTTATGTTGCTGCCCCTTTTGTCACATATTAATTGACCATAGAGACTTGGGTTTATTTCTAGGCTCTCTGTACTGTTCCACTGGTCTATGTGCCTGTTATTATGCCAGTACCAGGCTATTTGATTACAGTGGCCTTGTAATACAGTTTGGTGTCAGGTATTGTAATCTCTCCTACTTTGCTCTTCTTTCTCAAAATTGCTACAGCTATTCCAGGTCGTTTATGGTTTGATATAAATTTTTGAAGTGTTTGTTCTATGTCTGTGAAATATGCCATTGGTATTTTAATAGGTATTGTATTGAATTTGTAGATTGCTTTGGGTATTATGGGCATTTTGATGATGTTGATTCTTCCAATCCATGAACATGGTATTTATTTCCATTTGTTTTTGTCTTCCTTGATTTCTTTCTTCAGTGTTGTGTAGTTTTCTGCAGACAGGTCTTTTACCTCCTTGGTTAGGTTTATTTCTAGATATTTTATTTTTCTTTTTGCTATAACTAATGGGATTTTTTTTCTTGACTTCTGCTTCTGCTCTTTCATTGTTGGTATAAAAAAATGCCTTTGATTTCTGGATATTATCTTTGTATCCTGCTGTTTGGCCAAATTCATTCAATAGGTCAAGGAGCTTTTTGGCCGAGTCTATAGGATTTTCTATGTACACTATCATGTCATCTGCAAACAATGATAGTTTTGTTTCCTCCTTTCTAATTTGGATGCCTTTTATTTCCTTTTCTTGTCTAATCACTGT
>PVKU01015719.1:0-17204 GCA_004027475.1 Anoura caudifer | reverse complement strand
GGAAGGGAGCTGGGGAGGGCTGGGGCGGAGGGACGGGATGGGAGTAGAAAACAGAAGACTGTATAAGAACAACAATTAAAATAAAATTTAATTAAAAAAAAAAAGAAAAATGCAGGTTTCTGGCCCACCCTATGGTTCTAACTCAGTAAATCTGGGGTGGTGCCCTGGTTTCTGCATTTTAAACAAGCACTTAGCTGATTTTGATGCTGGTGATCCACATACACAATTTGAGAAACACAAGAATAAACCATCTCTTAGGTTCCTTCTGGCTCTGGTGTCTGCAATTCAGGTGGAGTTGAAGTCACAGGGCCGGAGCATGGGGAGAGGAAAATTGCTCTACAGGGGAAATGTTGGTGGAAAGTGTCCTTAAAAGCCTATTGTATTAATATTCCCCTTTTGAGAGCCTCCACAACTCTGGTCCAGAGAGACCAGAATTCCTGTTGTGGGTCTCCTAGCACTTTGCAAAGGCAATGCACATTGTATTCTCCACTAGCCCACAAAAAAATCCCTCCCACTTCCACACCCGATACCCCAGATTTGAATACACTGGAGATGAACTGCAACGTGCAAATGCTTCCCTACCCTTCTGCCCCACGGTTTCTCCACGCGTCGCTTGGAGCAGGAGTGGGCAATGGAGGACTTGTCCCAGTTCTCAAAATTGTTACACTCAAACGAGGTAGAGAGCTGTTTGGTGTGGCCATACCGCCCTCTGGCGGCAGAGAACGGGACTCCACCGGACGAGGAGAACAAACGTCAGGGGCTGGCAGAAATAATCCGCAAAGAAACTGAGGGAAAAAAATATACCGCTGGAGGAAGACTCTGCGTTTCCTCTTTCTACTTTATCTGTCCTTTCTACCTCCCAAAGCCAAACTTCCCATGTACCTTTTCCTCCTATTAATAACTTTTCTAATAATTTGCAGTTTACAAGGTGTTTCACACACATCATTCCAAGTTACCCGTTCTCACTTGCTTTTCACAACACCTTAATTCCCCTTCCAGAATGAAAAGGAAAAACTGGGAAAAGTAACAACCTATATAAAATGTCTTTCTTGTATTTTGCCTAAGGGTAGACCTAATGACACAGTTATTCCTGGGTTTCAAGACCTTGGAACTGACGTCATGACCTTGACTCCTGAGCCATTAACTTTGTTCCGCTCTCTGGTCACAAATAGAGTCTTACACTTGCCAGGCTTGGTCAACAGGAGACAAGACAGCAAAGCATACAACCAAAGCAGCATAGGCCTGAATAAACAATTGGTTGTTTCACCAACTTTTTTTATATTAGATCAATTTTTAAAATATATTTTATTGATTATGCTATTACAGTTGTCCCATTTCTCCCCCATCATTCCCCTCCACCCTACACACCCGCTCCCACCCACATTACCCCTCTTTAGTTCATGTCCACGTGTCATAAGTTCTTTAGAGTCTACATTTCCCACACTATTCTTGCCCTCCCCATCTATTTTCCACCCACCGTCTATGCTACTTATTCTCTGTACCTTTTTCCCCTCTCTCCTCCTCCCACTCCCCTGTTGCTAACCCTCCATGTGATCTCCATTTCTGTGTTTCTGCTCCTGTTCTACTCATTTGCTTAGTTTGCTTTTGTTTTAGGTGTGGTTGTTAATATCTGTCAGTTGGCTGTCTTTTTACTGTCCTATTTTTTATCTTCTGTTTCTTAGACAAGTCCCTTTAACATTTCCTATAATAAGGGCTTGGTGATGATGAACTCCTTTAACTTGACCTTATCTGAGAAGAGCTTTATCTGCCCTTCCATTCTAAATGACAGCTTCGCTGGATAGAGCAATCTTGGATGGAGCTCTTTGACTTTCATGACTTGGAATACTTCTTTCCAGCCCCTTCTTGCCTGTAAGGTCTCTTTTGAGAAATCAGCTGACAGTCTGATGGGATCTCCTTTGTAGATGACTGTCCCCTTATCCCTTGCTGCTTCTAGAATTCTCTCCTTCATTTGAACCTTGGCTAATGTAATTATGATGTGCCTTGGTGTGTTCCTCCTTGGGTCCACCTTCTTTTGGACTCTGAGTTTCCTGGACTTCCTGGAAGTCTATTTCCTTTGCCAAATTAGGGAAGTTCTCCTTTATTATTTGTTCAAATAACTTTTCCACTTGTTGCTCTTCCTCTTCCTCTTCCCCTTCCGGTATCCCTATAATTCAGATGTTGGGATATTTAAAGATGTCCTGGAAGTTCCTAAGCCTCTCCTCATTTTTTTTGAAATCTTGTTTCTTCCTTCTTTTCTGTTTGGTTGTTTCTTTCTTCCTTCTGGTCCACTCCATTGATTTGAGTCCCAGTTTCCCCCCCATCATTATTGGTTCCCTGTGCGTTTTCCTTCATTTCACTTATTGTAGCTTTCATTTGTTCATCTAATCTGTGAGCAAAATCAACCAATTCTGTGAGCATCCTGATCACCAGAGCTTCGAACTGTGCATCTGATAGGTTGGCTATCTCTTGGTCACTTAGATAAATTGGCTCTGGGGCTTTGATCAGTTCTCCTGTTTGAGCCTTTTTTTTTTTTTTTTGGTCTGGTCATGGCTGTTTTGTAGTGAGGGGCAGAACCTTAGGTGTTCCCCAGGACAGGGCAGCCCAGTTGCTGGGCTGTATGTGGGGGCGGAATCCAAGAGAGAACAATGGCACTTGCTCTGCTCTCTGTGGGATTTCAGTCCCTTCTGCTTCTTCCCACAAGCAAATTGGGCCCTTCTGGTGCTGATTCCCGGGTGGGTGGGCTTGTGTATGTTCTAGGACCCTGTGGGTCTTTCCAACGAACTCTCCTGTGAGGCTGGGAGTCTCTCCTGGCACAGTTTACAATCTGTGTTTTTAGGTTTTATTTCCTGGCACTGGGGCCCTGGGTTGCGAGGTCTGTCTTCCTCCCCATTTTTGCCCAGTTTATCTGTGCATGAATGTGGGACTGCTTGGTCAGCCAGCCGCCTTGAGCAGCCTCACTGGGTCTGCCTATTGCCGCCGGTGCCCGGGGTCCACTAGCCGGCACCTGCACACCTGGGTCCTCCAACCTCCACTTTTTCTTGCCACGACTCTGCCCCTCTTACTGGCCTGGATGAATGGTTGCTGGACTCCTGTACAGTTCAATTTTCTATCAGTTCTGGTTGTTTTCTTGTTTCTAAGTCTTTGTTGTCCTTAATTTTAGTTGTGCTAGGAGGCAGAGAGTGTCCCCTTAAGCCTCCATCTTGGCTGGAAGTCCTGTTTCACCAACTTTTAAAAAATTAATTGAAAACAGCACAAATCATAAACGTATAGTTCGATTCATTTTAGAAATGAGCCCATTGTGTAAACAAGACATCCAGATCAAGCAGCAGAACATCTTTCTGGCTCTGGGGCTCAGTGGATTGAGTGCCAGTGTGTGAACCAAAAGATCACCAGTTCAATTCCTGGTCAGGGCACATACCTGGCTTGCCAGCCAGGTCCCAGGTTGGGGGCTTGTGAAAGGCAACTGAACGATGTTTCTCTCCCTCTCCTCTCCTCCACTTCCACTCTCTCTAAAAATAAATAAGTAAAATCTTTTAAAAAACAGAGAGAGAAACAGAACTTTACCAGAACCCCTACTGCCACCCAAACCCACCCCTTCCAGTCATGACTCACCCTTAAGGTCACCACGATTCTGACCTTGAGCACTATAGATGAACTTTGTCTGCTTTTTAATTTCACTCAAACAGAATCGAACAATACGTACTCCTGTACGACTTTTTGCCAAACAGTGAAATTAACCTGTTGTTTCCTATGTTTTGTGCTCACTGGCATAGTATACCAGTGTAGAAATACACAATTTATCCATTTGTCAATGGTAGACACCTGAGGTATTTCCAGTTTGGAGCGATTATAAGAATGCTTCTGTGAACGCTCTTGTACGTAGCTTTTAGGAAACATATGTACACACTTGGGTTGGTTTTATAACTAGGAGTGGAATTGCTGGGCATACGATTGCTTCGGTTGATAGTACCGAATAGATTTTCAAATATTGTGCTAATTTGTGTTCCCATTAGGAATGTGTAAATTTTGTCATACATATTGTTTTTTGTTTCAGTCATCCCAATGCGTGGGTCATGTAGTTTCAATTGACATTTCCCTGATGACTAATGAAATTGAACACCTTTTCATAAGCTTATCAGCCATTTGATTTGGATATTTTCTTTTGTCAAGTGCCTATTCAAGGCTTTCAGGCAAACAATTTAAAGCCTACATTTACCCATCTTGAATGATAAGAGCCTTGTCCAGGATTCAATTTAATCCCAAATAAGCATGTTCTATTCATGCTCTACATTGAGAAATGCCCATTATCCTTGTGCATTATTTGCACGATGTCACTCGGTTAATACAACAAGTACTCTGAAGAGTAGAAGGTGTGAACCATGCTCCTTTTACAGAGAAGCAGGTAGCCTTGTGGAGTTTGTGAGATGCTCAAAATAAGTGGCAGATCCAAGATCTTCAATCAAGATTTTGTGGTTTCTTGGTCAAGTGCTTATTACATTACCGTGCTTCTCAAAGCCATTTAACCTCTCCACCTTTTATACTAGATACATTGCATCACCCCTCCTTTTACCACAATGAAATTAAACCTGTAGATAATTTCGAAAAGCAATATGGTGCCCCCATCATGTAAAGGAGAAATCAAAGAATAGTGATTTATAATAAATAATTACATAATCTAATAATAGCATAATTACAAATAAAATAATAACAAATGCTTGAGCACAATAATACAAGAACATGTAATGAAATAATAGATGCTTGCCCCTAAAAGGAGAAATTCAAATAGCCACAAACGAAGACAGATACACGTGGCTATACCAACAACTCCAATGCCACCCATTGCTGTTCCCGACATGATTTTACAAACCAGTGAACAACTCTAAGTAAAATTCTGAACAAAACAAGGGACAATCATCTCTTAACTTACACAGTAGTTGTATTCCTGAGAAAGTCCCCATGTTTTTTATACCATGTAAAAATTATTTTGGCCCTGACTTCTGTGGCTCAGTGGGTTGGGCATATCCACAAACTGAAAGATCAGTAGTTCAATTCCTAGTCAGGGCACATGCCAGGGTTGCAGGCCAGGCCACCAGTTGGGGGCATGCGATGTTTCTCTTGTACATTGTTCTTTCTCTCCCTCTCTTCCTCCCTCCTCCCTCCTCTCTCTAAATAAATAAATAAATAAAATCTTTTAAAAAAATAGTTTGTGTTAATATACAAGGAGTTAGATTTTAAGGCTCAGGTAATTATGGACTGTTTTTCACCTACATGAATATCCTAGAATACATTCAAAAGTTGGACAGGCCCTGGCTAAATGGCTCATTTGATTGGTGCATCATCCAGTACACCAAAAGGTTGCAGGTTCGATTCCTGGTCAGGGCATATACCTACCTAAGTTTGAGTTTGATCTCTGGTCGAGGTGCCTATGGGAGGCAAAACTGATCAATATTTCTCTCTCATGTCGATGTTTCTCTCTCTCAAATCAATAAACATCCTTTGATGTGGATTCAAAACAAAACAAAAAATGTTGGACAAGCTGCAGGACAATTCTCCTTTTGGAGATTGTCACATTCATTGTGGGACAGTGTAGCAGGCCTGGTCCGTGTCCTCTAAACGACAATAATATCCCCCAATCACTGTGACAACCCACCACTCCTTGGGGCAGTGCAGCAAAGTCTCTCCCTGAAATAGGGAATGGACCACAAAGATGGGCTTTGCATTGGGAAGGACTGGAGTTTGGCATCAGCCAAACTTGCTCTGTGAGTGCCTGAGCAAATCACTTAACGTCTCTGAGCCTCCGTGTCTGCAGTTAGGGAGCTGGCCTCTGCACCCCGAGGCGGCGGCGGCGGCAGCAGCAGCAGCAGCAGCAGCAGCAATTAATACGTCTCTCTGCACCTGTGGCAGACTGTATGGCGAGAGCCTCCATCCCTCACAGCTCCTAGTCTACACCCAGCCCTGCCCTGCCCCCTGCTGGCCGCACTTTGCCAGGCTGACCAGTCACTCCTGCACAAAGTGCTTTTGATCTTGCCAGTCGGTGCTGATCGGTATGTTCAGCAGTGGGTGGCATGGAAGACATTGGCATGAACTGTTAGAAAAGAAGTGTCAGAACATATATCTATTGTCTCCATAGAAAATACACCTTAAGGTTTTAGCTATAGAAAAAAATACACTATTTGACACATTCCCAGGTTTTAATGAGTTACCACATCATGGCCAAAATCTTGGTAAATACAGGGTGAGGGCAAAAGTAATTTTACAGTTGTTTGTATGGAAAATAATACAATAAATAATAAATAATGCGAGAATAAACTCTGTGTTTTGCATAGTCACAACTGCAAACCTACTTTTGCCCCACGCTGTACAACACTGTCCCGTCGGGATCCTGACTGCAAGCCTTGCCAACCTGTGCCTTTTTGAAATTGATAATTGACTGCTTGAAAAATAGAAATCAAATTAGCAAGTGATATCACAGTGGATTCTTAAATGTTAATACAGCTTAAATTCAAAGGTGCAGAACATGACTACAACATGAACATATGAACTACATTATAGTTTTTATGTTTTTTAATTATATTTTATTGATTATGCTATTACAGTTGTCCCATTTCTCCCCCATCATTCCCCTCCACCCTGCACACCCCCTTCCACCCACATTCCCCCCTTTAGTTCATGTCCACGTGTCATAAGTTCTTTAGCTTCTACATTTCCCACACGATTCTTGCCCTCCCCCTATTTTCTACCCATTGTCTATGTTACTTATTCTCTGTATCTTTTCCCCCTCTCTCCTCCTCCCACTCCCCTGTTGCTAACCCTCCATGTGATCTCCATTTCTGTGGTTCTGTTCCTGGTCTACTTGTTTGCTTAGTTTGCTTTTGTTTTAGGTGTGGTTGTTAATGTCTGTCAGTTGGCTGTCTTTTACTGTCCTATTTTTTATCTGCTTTTTCTTAGATAAGTCCCTTTAACATTTCCTATAATAAGGGCTTGGTGATGATGAACTCCTTTAACTTGACCTTATCTGAGAAGAGCTTTATCTGCCCTTCCATTCTAAATGACAGCTTCGCTGGATAGAGCAATCTTGGATGGAGCTCCTTGACTTTCATGACTTGGAATACTTCTTTCCAGCCCCTTCTTGCCTGTAAGGTCTCTTTTGAGAAATCAGCTGACAGTCTGATGGGATCTCCTTTGTAGGTGACTGTCCCCTTATCCCTTGCTGCTTCTAGAATTCTCTCCTTCATTTGAACCTTGGCTAATGTAATTATGATGTGCCTTGGTGTGTTCCTCCTTGGGTCCACCTTCTTTTGGACTCTGAGTTTCCTGGACTTCCTGGAAGTCTATTTCCTTTGCCAGATTGGGGAAGTTCTCCTTTATTATTTGTTCAAATAACTTTTCCACTTGTTGCTCTTCGTCTTCCCCTTCCGGTACCCCTATAATTCAGATGTTGGGATGTTGAAAGATGTCCTGGAGGTTCCTAAGCCTCTCCTCATTTTTTTGAATTCTTGTTTCTTCCTTCTTTTCTGTTTGGTTGTTTCTTTCTTCCTTCTGGTCCACTCCATTGATTTGAGTCCCAGTTTTCCTCCCATCTCTATTGGTTCCCTGTGCTTTTTTCTTCATTTTACCTATGGTAGCCTTCATTTGTTCATGCAATTTGCAACCAAAATCCACCAATTCTGTGAGCTTCCTAATCACCAGTGCTTTGAGCTGTGCATCTGATAGGTTGGCTATCTCTTGGTCACTTAGATGAATTAGCTCTGGGGCTTTGATCTGTTCTCCCATTTGAGCCATTTTTGGGGTTTTTTTTTTTTGTTTTCTTTTTTGTTTTGTTTTTTTGTCGTCTGGTGGTGGCTGTTATGTAGTGAGGGGCGGAGCCTTAGGTGTTCCCCAGGGCAGGGCAGCCCAGTTGCTGGGTTGTGACTGTATGTGGGGGCAGGGTCTGGGAGGGAAAAATGGTGCTTGTTCCGCTCTCCCTTGGATTCCAGTCCCCTCCACTGCTTTCCCCAAGCAAATTTGGTCCTTCTGGTGCTGATTCCCAGGTGGGTGGCTTGTGTAGGTTCTAGGACCCTGTTGGTCTCTCTAACAAACTCTCCTGTGAGGCTGGGACTCTCTCCTGGCACCTCAACCCCCACAAGTGTTTTCAATCAGTGCTTTTAAGCTTTATTTCCTGCGCTGGGGCCCTTCGTTGTGCAGTCTGTCTTGCTGCCCATTTTCACCTGGTTTATCTGTGCGCGAATGTGTGACCATGGTCAGCTGCCTTGTGTGCCTCACTTGGTCTGCTCATTGCCTCCCCGAACTTGGTTACCGCTGCCTGTGTCCCTGGGGTATGCCAACTGCCACCTGCATGCCCGGGACCACCAGCCACCACCTTTTCCTACTGCGACCCATCTCTGCCCGCTGCTGACTCCACACCTCTTACTGGTCTGGGTGAATTGTTGTTGTACCTCTGCACAATTCAATTTTCCATCTGCTCTGGTTTTTTTTGGGGGGGGGTTCTATATTTTTGTTGTCCTTAATCTTGGTTGTGAGAAGATACACAGTGTGTCCACCTAAGCCTCTATCTTGGCTGGAAGTCTGAAATTAGTTTTTATGTTAATAACATGAACTAATGCAAATATAAAATTAACACATGCCAAAGATTTTATTCAACTCTTAATTAGGGAAGAAACTGCCCTGGCTGGTGTGACTCAGTGGATTGAACACTGGCCTGTGAACCAAAGGGTCACCACTTCAATTCCCAGCCAGGGCACATGCCTGTGTTGCAGGCCAGATCCCCAGTAGGGGGCGTACCACACATTGATGTTTCTCTCCCTCTCCTACTCCTTCCCTTCCCCTCTCTCTAAAAATAAGTAAATAAAATCTTTTTTAAAAAATTAAGGAAGAAACCAACAAGATGGGGAAAGCAGTTCGAATGAGAACGTGACACCCCAGATAATGTATTTTCACATTTCTACAAACAGAAACCCTTGGCATTACTATGGGCAAGAAGGGTTTATATTGCTGTCAATTTTCTACAGCTTAGTTTTTACCACTGCAAGTTGTAAGACAACCTGGTATTAGTTTCCTATTACTGCTGTAACAAATCACCAACAACTTGAGGGTTTAAAACAGTGCACGTTGCCGTGCCGGTCAAGCAGAGTGTCTTACAGTCAGCCGCATGTCAGCAATCCGAATGGGGCCTTGGTCGGTTAAAATCGAAGCGTTGTCAGGGCTGAGCTCCTTCTGGAAGCTCTGGGGTCGAATCATTTCTTTGTTTTTTTCCACCTTCTAGAGGCCACTCCCATTCTTTGGCTCATGGTCCCCTCCCTCTATATTCAAATGCAGTTCATGGTGAGTTCAGTCTTTCTCACTCTGCATCTCCCCAGCTGCTGATTTCATTGTGAAATCCCCTTCTCTGACTCCCACTCTCCTGCTTCGAGGTTCCACTCTAAGGATCCTTGAGATTCTATTAGCCCCCCGCCCCGGATAATCCAGGCTAATCTCCCCCGATCGTCCAGCAACAGTGCAAATTCCTTTATCAGATAATCACCCAAAAGTCTGAGAGACCACACCTTGCAATCTGTGGGTAGGACACCCACTAATCTCTTTTGCACTTTTCCAGTTTCAGACAATTTTTCCTGATGATTCTAAGCCTCATAACAAGGGTAACTGTGCAAACCCACGACGAGGCAGCTCAGGGCCCAAGGTCCTGGAGCAGGGAAGCAGCTGCCCCTTTAATCAGGCCATGGTCACCACCCCTGCCCAAGTGACTTGGCTTCTTTCCCTTGGTCTCTGCTAGCATTTGAGTTTTCCAGCCCTGGTTACTGATTGAGCAAATTCCCTTTCTTCCACCCTGGAGGCATGAGACTAGAGCAGAAATATTTAGTCCACAAACGGGGGGAAAGTTCGAAGGAGATAAAGAGGCACACAGGTAGGGCACAGACAAAGCCAGACCTTAAGCACTATGATCGTGTGGCAGCCTGGCATGGTCCCAGGCCTAGGACAGGGCGTGAGGGCAGTAGACAGTGAGGTGGAGATGTCTCTTCACACTGACTTCTTCTTCCTACCCATTTGGCATTCTTGGAATAAGGGGGAGCCAAGAATTCTCCTGTCACCAGTCCAAGACAGCGTCATGCTTCTAACTAAACGGCCACAGTGAAATAGGAAGTAGCTGGCCACCCCATCGAGCCAACATTTTCAAGCTACTCCTGCTCAAAGTGCTGATTAACACTGAATTTTGCATTGCTTAGTTGTTCGACTAATCTCTCCTAAGCAAATCCTCTTAAATAAATGCCATTAACCAAGACATGATGAGGAGCTGACTGACCGAGGCCAGAGGCCACTTCAGTCCACAGCCAAAGTAACTCATTCTTTTCCTGAGCAAACACAGCTAACACAAATGAAAGCAAGTAAGGACTGGCCCTACCTCCAATATGCCACAGTCTTGGGAGGGGGAAGAGCTATGCAAATAAATACCTTTAGCAGAGCAAGATAAGTACACAAAAAGATGTGTTTAAGTGCTGAGCGAGAGACCTCTGTACTCTGCCTATAGGAATCGGGAGAGGAAAGAAGGCTGCTTGGAAGGTTTTGCAAAGGAACCATATAATTATTAACATAGTTCTGGCCTGCAAACCAAAGGGCTGCCAGTTCAATTCCCAGTCAGGGCACATGCCTGGGTTGCAGGCCAGGTCTCCATTAGGGAGCGTGCAAGAGGCAACCACACATCGATGCTTCTCTCCCTTTCTTTTTCCCTCCCTTCCCCTCGATCTAAAAATAAATATATAAAATCTTTTTTTTAAAGAGAATCTGAGAGGCCATATTTAAATCCTGCACAAATTCATGTCTCTTCTGCTCTATTTGCTTTCCTCCTATATGTGCCTGGATTGTTTTCTCTCTGCCCTGCAGTTCTGCAATTTAGCTCAGGATTTGGTTTCTCCTAGCTTTTGACCTTGGACTCACTGTCTGACTCACTGTAGCTCTTTAAATTGCTGATTCTATGAAAGGCCTTCAGGTCGCATCAGCTGCCTCTACTAGTTACTCAATAACTAACTCACAGACTCTGAGATTCCCAGTCAGGCGAGAGAGAAAAGCGTTCGCTCTGCTTGGCTAACTTGGTATTGTAAAGAAAGTTTCTCCTTCCAGAGGTAAATTCCAGCTTTTACAGCCAGCAGAGCCATTATTGACATCCTGCTGTGGCTGCATATTTTTCTGATGCTCTAGGTCCCATGTTTTTGGGGCAAGGAAAATTAAAGAACGGTCTCTGTTTTCCTGCCTGTTGGGAAACTCTTAAATGGCTTGTGCCCTTCGTTTAGTCAGAAAGACTCAATAAAAAGAAAAAGAAAGAAAGACTCTGCACAGAATCCACTCTGCTGGACTCAGCATGGGACTATTTGGAGTAAAAAAGACCCTGGCCAGCATTGGTCAACGGCCACTTTACGTAAGGGAGGGATTGAGCCTCTCTTTCCTGGAATCTCGCTTCCTGGATCTGTATTTGACCTGTGTGCAAACTTCCGGGAAGGACTGAATGTAATGATACTATCAACCAGTTTGGATGCTCAAGGAGTTGGCCTTACCTAAACGGTGGCCCTGAGAATGTGACAGAAAGGTAGACTGGTTAACTGCCTACACCTGCTCACCAGTCTGGCCAACACTGGAACCTGGATGGCGCTTGTCCATGTAACAGAGGCCAATGGGGCCACTATAGCCACGTGCACATGACCAGAGAGATGTGTCATTCATGCTGTGGGTGGGACTTGCTGTACGCCCCTCTCCAATACCCTGCCAGTTCCAATCCTATCAATACCCTCCTCTTTTTCTTAATGCCTCACTTATCTGCAGTAATTTATTTATGGTTCAAGCCACAAAAGTTAGGTATTGAGCCATGTAAGGTAGGTGGAGGCAGTCTGGCTTCCTCACCCAGGTGTCTGGGTAACTAAGGGGAGCAGTGTTCCCTTAGCCTTGAAGGTATCTGATAAGTAGGGTTCTCACAGCCTTGAGACTGGGTCTGATAAACTGTTCCCATAATATGAAGTGGGCTGGCATGCACAGAATCATGCTATGTTCCATAATTTTCTGGCTTGAGGCCAGCTTTGTTTGTCTCTAGTACTTAAGTAGGTAGGGACTCCCTGCTGGGTGCCACCACATGTGCCAAGCTGGGGAGCAAGGCCACACTGCGTGCCATGCAGAGGGGACAGGTGACTTGCAGAGACTTGTGGAGACATGCAGCTTGCAGCATGCATGGTTCGCCCATCGATAAATAAAGGCATGTGAACATCCCCACGGCTCCATGCATTTTCTTTCATCTCCCTGAAGCTAGAGTGGACCTGCCAGGCCTTGACACAAATCACCTTATCAACCAGGGCCGGTCCAGTGGGCCCAGATACCAACACACCCAGACTTCTGGTCTTGGGGAATGTCAATACCAGACATGCTCTATTGGGAATGAGAGGTGCAAAAGGTATTTGTCCCCCATGAGACCCCGTGACAGCTGGCCATGAAACTGTGAAGCCATTGATATTTTTATCACCCACTTGTCATGATAATACTGACACTTACCTATTTCAAAATGTAAAGGTAAGGAGACATCAATCAGTTGCCTCTTGTACACACCTGGACCGGGGACTGAACCTGCAACCCATGCATGGCCCTGACCAGGAATCGAACTGGTGACCCTTTGCCATTCAGGGTGACACCCAATCAACTGAGCCACACGGGTCAGGACAGGACCATCGTTCTTTTAAGTGTCAGTTGAACATTCCTACTTCAATGTCTGGCCATGATTTCAAAGTCAATGTGATTAAAGCCCTCCAAATCAGGTTTTTCCTCCCAACTTCTCTATTTCGGTCACCATTCTCTAAGTCTTTGGGACTACAAACCCGAGAGTCCTTCAAAATCCTCCCTAATGATCATTTCTCATATTTCACTAGTTATCTGGTACTTCAGATTCTTTTCCAATGTTACCCTGACGCTGCAGGTCTCAACCTTGGTTGTCTGTTAGAATTTTTAGAGGAGCAACCATAAAATATAGACGAGGGTCATGCCAGGGGCCGCCTCCCTCATACAGTTGTGCAGATTATTCAGAGCACAAGAGTGAGTGGGAGGTTGATCTGGTTCAGGCTCTGCTTGCCCAGCTATTGGCCTCGGCACAGAGCTACATTTGATGGGAGGAAGGGGAGTCTTTTGAACTCACACAAAGGCACTGTAAGAACCGAGAAAGTCCTAGCCGTTTCTCTGAAATTCTCATTCAGCAGACCTAGGGATTTATTGTTTTAAATAGTTCCAGTGAAATACAAACACTGTACTCCTAAATAGCTGCATTTCCTTCTCTCTCTTTTTCATGCTATTATTGTTACATATATTGCTTCTAGGTATGTTATTGCTATAATTATTACTTTGAAAGGAGCTTAGAGGAGGAGAGCAAGTATATATTTACAGGGCTTGCTATTTTAACCTTCAGATTTACCCTTCTTGTTTCTCTTCATTTCTTCCCATGGATTTGAGTAACCATCTGGTATCATTTCTTTTCTCCAACACAACTTTGCTCCTACCTGCCTCTTTTGTGCTGTGATTGTCAGATAGGTTACATTTTTACATGTTATAGTCCAAACAGTATAATTCCATCCATATTATTTTATGCCAGTGCTTTTTGTCCAAAAAAGAGATATAACTTAATACCATAAAATTCACCCTTTGATAATCATTGATGACGGGTGCTTGTTGACCATTTGTGTATCTCCTGTGGAGAAATGCCTGTTTAGATGCTTTGCCCATTTTTAAACTGTGTTATTCTTTTTATCGTTGAATTGTAGGGGTTCTTTAAATATTCCAGGTATAAGTCCCTGATCAGATATATGATTTGCAAATATTTTTCTCCCAGTCTGTGGATTGCCTTTTCACTTTCTTGGTGGTGACCTTTAAAGCCCAAAAATTTCTGATTTAAAAAATGTTTTTAATTTTTATGATTTCAATTTTTTATATTTTTAATCTGGTTGTTTGCGCTTTGGGTATCATACTTAATAAGTCATCGCCTAATCCAGTGTCATGAAAATGTACCCCTGTGTTTTTGTATAAGAGTTTTATAATTTTAGCTCTCCAATAGTTAGGTCTTTGACCTGTTCTGAATTAATTTTGTATGTGATGCGAGGCTGAGGTCCAGCTCCACTCCTTTGTACGTGGATACACAGTTGTCTCGGCACCATTTGTTGGAAGGACTGTTCTTTCCTCAGTGAATGGACTCGTGGACACTCGCATTTATTTCCTAGGGCTGCTGCAACAACTCACCCAAACTGAGTGGCTTAAAACAACAGAATGTTTTTTTCCCCCACAGTTCCAGAAGTCAGAAGTTCAAAATCAAGGTGGCAGCAGAGTTGGTTTCTTACAGCGGCTCTGAGGGAGAAACGATCCGGCTCCTGGTGCTGCCTGCAGCCCTGGGCACCCCCCGGCTGGTAGGTGCCCTGCTCCAGTCTCTGCCTCCGTTGTCACCTGGCATTCCATCTGTGTAACCGTCTCTCCATGTGCCCTTTCTTCTTCTTAGGAAGATGTTAGTCATTGGGTTTAGGAACCATCCTGATCCGGTATTACCTCATCTTCACTAATTACATCTTCAAAGGCCCTATAGTAGTTCCTCATTATCTGCAGGAGATACAGCCCAAGACTCCCAGTAGACGTCTGATACCATGAATAATATCGAACCCTATACATACTGTTTTCTCTATACATATATACAGTACCTTTCCACTTGAAGGAAGCACTCTCTTTGGCATATCTGAATTGCCAGCATCGCCACTTCTGTGCTTTGGGGCCGTTACTAAGCAAAATACAGGTTATTTGAACACAAGCACTGTGATACCCAGATAGTAGATCTGATAACTCGTTTGCTGCTAAGTGACTGGTGGACAGGATTTGCAGTGTGGATGTTCTAGATGAAGAAACGATTTACATACTGGGTGGACAGAGTGGGATGCTGCGAGATTTCATCACGCTACTCAGGACTATGTGCCACTTAACACTTAGGACGTGTTTGTTTCCGCAATTGCCATTTAATATTTTCAGACCACAGGTAACTAAAATCACAGAAAGTGAAACTTTGGTGGGGGGGGACACTACTGTATTTCCAAATAAGGCCACATCCTGAAGTTCCAGGTGGACATGAATTTTGAGAGGGCACTATTCAGTCCAGCAGAATCCACCCTCTAGTTCCCCAAATTCACATCTGGCCCACATGAATACATCAAGATACATCACCCCATGGCAAGGTACCTCAACATCTTAATCCACTCCAGCATCAATTCCAAGTCCTAAATCTCATCTATCAACTTTTTAGAAACCTAAATCACATCATCTAAGCTATATAAACAAGTTTGTGTGATACTCTAAGTACGGTCTATCCCGGGACAAAATTCCTCTCAGTCCACAAATATGTTAAACCTAGAAAATAAGTTTTGTGATTCCAACCTACACAGCGGGGACAGGCATGTCATACACATTCCCATTCTGAAAGAGAGAAAAATGAGAGGAATAAAAAGGTTACTGGTCTAAAGCATGTTCACAACCCAGCAAATTCCATTAGGTTTCAAAACTTGAGAGTAATCTTCTGTAGCTCGATGCTCTGTCTTCTGGGTCCTGCAGGGTGACCCACCGTCTCTGGTTTCTGCCTCCGTAGCGCTCACCTTAAAGTCATTCTTCCTCCATTTCATCCCATCTCTGTCCGTTCCAGCTCAGGCTGGCGTGTTTCTGCTGGAGTAAAATTCTCAAAAGCCTGTCAGTCTCCTGTGATGTTGAGGAGATCACGCCACTGGACACAATGTTCTCCACACAGTCATCCTGCAAAACCCATCCCTGCTCCTGGCTTCTGCTGAGATGGTTGATTGGATCCATAAATCACACGCCTAATCTCCTCAGCAAATGGCTGTCCAAGCTCCACTGGCGTTCTCACCGGAGCGTGTTTGCTCATCTTTCAATATGGATAGGCTGAGAGTTTTCCAAGTCATTAAGCTCCGGCTCCTTTTTTGCTTAACAGTTGCTTTTTAAAATCTACCTCTTTCATCTTGCATTTTACTATAAGCAACAAGGAGAAACCAGGTCATGCCTCGGATGTGTAGATTAGTGCTTTTCAAAAAATATGGGAGTTTCAGCCATTATTTCTTTGAATACTTTTTTCTGTCTTTTTCTCTCTCTCTCGCTCCTCCTTCTAGTACTGTCGTTACACATATGTTGGTGCACTTAGTGGTTCCCGCATTTCTCTGAGGCTCTGTTCATTTTTATTCGTTCTTCTCTCTCTTTGTTCTTGTGATTGCATCATCTCTATTGATCTATCTTCAAGTTCATTGATTCTTACTTCTGACAGATCAAATCTATTGTTGAGTCCCCCTAGTGAATATTTCATTTTGGTTATTGTACTTTTTTACCTGAGAATTTTTATTTGATTCTTATAGTGTCTCACTCTTTACTGATATTCTCTATTTGATGAGACATCATAAATCCTTTACATCTTTAGGCATGGTTTCCTTTAGTTCTTTGAACATATTTATAATAAATGCTTTGGAGTTTTAAAGCAATTTCTCTTGCTTGCTTTTTTCCCTGTATATGGGTCACACTTTCCTGTTTTTTTTTGGAACACCTCACAACTTTTTATTGAAAAGTAGACATTTTAGATAATAGATCGTAGCAACTGTGGATGCTGATTTCCCACCCAGGAGGCTGGGGTATTGTTATTTGCTTTGTTGTTTGTTTATTTGTTTAATGACTTTGCTGAACTAATTTTTGCAAAGTCTATTTCCTCTGTGGCATGTGGCCACTAGTGTCCCTGCTCAGATATTTCCCCTGTTTTAATCTTTTAGACTTCACCCTGGGTTGACATAAGCTATTTATTGGTCAAAGGTTGTATTTATGACCCTTTAGTCAGCTATATTTTTACTCTTTATTGTTGGATATGTGTTGAGTTTGGAGGCTGCTGTCATAGTTCAAGAAGTTTGCTTTTTTTGCCCCACATTTGTCCAGAACCTAGTAGCTTGGATGATCCTTCTCTGCTCACTCCTGATAAGGTGCAGCTTTGGGCGTGCCCACAGCCATTCCCGACTGTCATGGTTAAGTGTGATCTTGCTTTTACGCCTGATTTTCTAGAAGTTGCTTCTGGTCAGAGT
Organism: Anoura caudifer; assembly: GCA_004027475.1. Lineage (NCBI taxonomy): Eukaryota > Metazoa > Chordata > Mammalia > Chiroptera > Phyllostomidae > Anoura > Anoura caudifer. Next base: position 93 of record PVKU01015719.1, on the reverse strand, counting down.
AGTTTATTGGTCACCCAGTGTTTGGTCAGAGGTTGTGCCTAAGCCCTTCTGCCGTGAGAGGTGCTGTGTTAACAGGCCTATGTATGGCTTGGG